>OVAF01001131.1:0-25598 GCA_900406245.1 Odontarrhena argentea | reverse complement strand
ACCGCTGAAAATGCCCCAACCGCCAAGTCCAAACGAGGTTACCAATCGGACCCGTTAATTTTGTGTGCGTACATCTAAATATATCATATCAAATGGGGCTTATGTTTAAAAAATTGGATTAAAGTAAATTTAATTATGACATCATTTGATAAATCTTAAGCAAAACCTAGAGATCACTAGTTTGGGTGACTCTTGAGAGAAGATCATATAAAATATTATGATTCCAACATCGACATAACTACAGAAAAACAACAATATTATTTGATCGGAGAAACAAAGAAGATAAATTCAACATCGAAATAACTACAGAAAAACAACAATATTAACCAATCATGCTTTCCGTGGTTAATTTTTTTTGATAACTCAGAATTATAAACGTTTTGATAATATTTTAAACTAATATATGTCACATTATCTTCATTTACCTAAGTTCCTAAAACTATATCCATTTAGAAAATATAGTCCATATTTTATTACGAATCTTTTTTTACAATATATATGTAAAATCTTATAATATTTAAATGACCTTACAAACTGGCTGGATGGTCACGGCATGTTGGACCTTCCGCATTAGTCCCAAATTCCCAATGATATTCGAAAGACTAACTCTTGAATTCTTTGAGTAGTTGAATTGTATAATAGTCAACTGTGATCTAAATTGGCATATTAGTCCTGTGAAATCCAGAGTGAAAACTTTTCCATATGTATATAAGCCGTTCCCAGGATTACAGAGGCCATAAACGAATTTCAAAAAGGTTTGACTACACACCGTAAAAGTCTAAATTTTTAACTAGTTCCAGTTTGATAGACAAAATAGTTAAGTCATTTCATCTTTTTTCAACATACTCAAAAGCAAAGATGAAAGTTTATCAATACAGTTTTGAAATCTTTTTATTTTTCATAAAATACAAACTAACATTAAAATTATAACCAATATTCAATATATTATATATTTAATATATTATATATGCGTTAAAATATATCACAAGAGAAATGTAATCAGTCGAAACTATGACTTATTTTAGCCTAATATTATCAATCATAACAATTGTAATCGTAGCTTCGAAATTTAATTTATAAGTTACATTTACTTTCCTTTGTAACGACATTTTGATTCTATATGACAATATACATCTATGACATAGATTCTATGTTATAACTTAATACCATC
The DNA here is from genome assembly GCA_900406245.1 of Odontarrhena argentea. Classification (NCBI taxonomy): domain Eukaryota; kingdom Viridiplantae; phylum Streptophyta; class Magnoliopsida; order Brassicales; family Brassicaceae; genus Odontarrhena; species Odontarrhena argentea. The sequence continues at coordinate 24,427 of OVAF01001131.1, read as the reverse complement.
ATTACAATTTACACAAATTAAAGGCCTAAATTATTTAATTAAAAAAATGACCATAAGCCATTGTTTCTAATTGTCACACCTGGCCCGGCCTTGAACTAGTTTTCATAACTAGGAGTACTTTATAGACTACCCGTTTGAGTTAATGACATCATTGCCTTATTCGAGCCAACGTAATGCATAATATTATTAAATTATTGTAAAAAGAAAACTCATGAAATGTACACTGAACATAACTAATATTGAAAATTTATTATATAAAACTAAAATTTTTAATTTCACATGAATGTGTCATATGTCAAAATTATCTTATTAAAGAAAGCTGAACGCGTTTAATGTGGGATCGACATGTGTCACGATTAGTAGAATTCACGAGCAAAAAAAATAAAGAAATAAAACCAAAAAGTCAAAAAAAATATGTCATAATCGAATAAAGAAATAAGTCATATTTCTAAATTTTCATTACCCTACGAAATAGATTAATGAAATTTTCATTACACTACGCAATAGAATATGGAAATAAGTTATATTTAAAATTCAAAAGTCTCATATTTATGTGTGTTGAGTTTTACAAGAAAATGTTTTACAGATTTGTTTCAACAACTTAAATTGTAGAGCGTTTAAAACGGGTATTTACACGGTGAAACTATTTTAAAGATAAATCATTAGACTAAATTTTTTGAAAACACTATTGATCAAATAAAGTTTAGGGACGATGACACAATTATTTAAATATAATTTTTTAGCCGCGTGTTAACGCGGGTCCTAATCTAGTAACTTATAAAAGAGAATCTCTAAAGTACCATGAAAATAGGAAGATAGACTATAAGTCCTAAATTTGAAACACCTTCCCATTTTTGTCACTCATCACACAATAACATCACTAACGTGGTTTTGTGGTATTCTAAGGATTTTCTTCCTAAAATATGAAAGTCTTTAGAATACCATTAAATAATGCTTAAGAAGTATTAAAACAATTTAGGAATCTCCTACACATTGTTTAGTGATATTATAAGGACTTTCTCCACAAAATATGAACACATAAGATAAAATATACATATATAACAAATGATAGCTTATTATGTGCACAAGTTTATGTCAATAATATTTCTTTTACTTTTTAAAGCATATATGTTTTATTACATACACATCAGGGCGTCTCATTTGTAATTCATGTTCAATTTTTTTATTAAATGTAGTATATGTGATAAAACATATTTTTATAAAATCATAGGTTCTAGTAAAGTATATTTTGTAAAAGTAATTAGAATTTGTAGTATAGTGATTTGTGCAACTTACTAGGTCTCCACTGGGACTGGGGTCCAAGCCCAACATGTTTGTTGACAAAAAGTTTGGGTAACATAGTTTCCCAAGTTTCTTTAAAAGCATATGCTCTGAGCCTCTGACTGATAAATTTATTTAAAAATTTTCTTAGTTAAAGTTCTTTTGTAAAGAATTTGAATCTCATTAGATAGCTCCACTTACCAATGCCCAAACACGACTGCCACTTATTTACTTGATAATTGAAAATGCTAACCTTAACTTTGCAGCCTTATACTTGATAAAGAGGAGGGAAGTGGTGGCCATCATTGGACCAGGGAATTCAATGCAAGCTCCATTTCTTATCAATCTTGGAAACCAATCTCAAGTTCCAATCATTTCCTTTGCTGCAACAAGCCCTTCCCTTGATTCACTCCGTAGTCCATATTTCATAAGAGCCACACACGACGATTCTTCTCAAGTTCAGGCCATTAGCGCGATCATTGAGTCATTTAGATGGAGAGAAGTTGTGCCAATATATGTGGACAATGAGTTTGGAGAAGGTATACTTCCTTACTTGGTCGATGCTTTTCAAGAGATAAACGTTCGTATCCGATACCGAAGCGCCATATCGTCCCATTCCTCTGATGACCAAATCAAGAAAGAGCTTTACAAATTAATGACAATGCCAACTAGAGTGTTTATCGTGCACATGTTGCCTGATCTTGGCTCGAGGCTTTTTTCGATAGCGAAAGAGATTGGTATGATAAGTAAAGGATATGTATGGATTGTTACAAATGGTATAGGTGATCTCATGAGTCTAATGGAGGAGGAATCAAGCTTGGAAGATATGCATGGTGTCTTGGGTGTCAAGACTTATTTCTCAAGATCAAAAGAGCTGACGTATTTTGAAGCTCGATGGCGAAAAAGATTCGGAGAAGAAGAGCTAGGCAATTTTGGACGTTGGGCTTATGATGCTACCACGGCCCTTGCAATGGCGATTGAGGAAATAAGTGACGTAAATATGAGTTTCAATAAGACCAAAAACATTTCCAAAGATGGTAATGGGACTGATCTTGATGATATCGGCGTAGCTTTCTCTGGTCCCACGCTTCTTCAAGCCTTATCAAAAGTCAGTTTTAAAGGTGTTACTGGTAGATTTCAGCTAATGAAAGGAAAGCTAGAACCAACGATTTTCAAGATAATCAATATAGAAGAAAGCGGGGAAAGAACGGTCGGATTTTGGAAATCGAAAGTTGGACTAGTGAAGAGCCTAAGAGTGAATCAAACAAGCACTGGGATAGCACGCAGCTCGCAACGCCTTAGACCGATAATATGGCCGGGAGATACAACTTTAGTTCCCAGAGGTTGGGATTTCCCTACAAATGCAAAGAAGCTGCGAATAGCAGTTCCAAAAAAGACCGGTTTCAACCAATTTGTGGAGGTAACAAAGGATGCAAACACTAATGCTCTAACGTTCACCGGGTTTTGCATAGATGTTTTCGACACGGTGATGAGACAAATGCCATATGCTGTCCCTTATGAGTACATCCCTTTTGAAGATCTTGATGGTAAATCGGATGGAAATTACGATGAAATGGTTTATAGAGTGTTTCTTGGGGTAAGTTGCATATATCTCTAACCCATTCAGAAACACTTTTTGATTAAATTGAATTTGGGTTTTCTTGGAACTTAAAGTGTCAACACTGCCCAGTACGAAATTATGGTCGATAGGATTGATAACTTTTCAAGCTCTTGGTTCGAGTGACTCTTGGGACGAGACTATGTAAAATGTTCTGGTCTCGGCCAGAGGGATTTATGGTTTAGACCAATAACCTTTTAGTTATTAAAAAAAAATTGCTAACTAAAATCAAGGGAGTTGAAACTAATATCGAGCTATTTTATTTTGTGTGTGTTTTGCAAATGATGTTAACAGGAGTTTGATGGAGCTGTAGGGGATATAACAATCTTGGCTAATCGGTCTACATATGTCGATTTCGCATTGCCATACTCAGAGACCGGTGTAGTATTTGTGGTGCCGGTTAAGGATGAAAGAGAGAAAGGAGCGTGGGTCTTTTTAAATCCTTTAACAAAAGAGCTCTGGCTTCTCATTGCTGCTTCTTTTGTCTACATTGGAATAGTGGTTTGGATTTTTGAGTACAGAGCAGGGGAAAATCAATTGAATAAAATATCTGATGTGTTTTACTTTGCATTTTCAACCCTGTTTTTTGCACACAGTAAGTTTTTTTTGTCACACAACTTCTATAGAGTCATACCCCTTTGGTTTTGGTATAATTAAAATGTTATTGACAATAATTTATCTACAGGGAAGCCATCAAAGAGCATTTTCACAAGGGTTCTTGTTATAATTTGGTGCTTTGTGCTGCTGATACTAACTCAAAGCTACACAGCGACACTGACATCGATGCTGACAGTTCAAGAGCTTCGACCAACTGCGAGACACATGGATGAGCTGATGAAAAGCGGAGCGAACATTGGATATCAATATGGTTCATTTACATGCGAAAAGCTGAAACAATTAGGCTTTGAAGAATCGAGGTTAAAGATTTATAATTCTACTCAACAAATGCATGATCTATTTCTTAAAAAGAGCAGCAATGGTGGTATAGATGCTGCATTCGATGAAGTTGCGTACGTCAAGATATTCATGGCTAAATATTGCTCGCAGTATTCCATTATCGAGCCTCGCTTTAAGGCCGATGGCTTTGGCTTTGTAAGTAAAAGTTGATTACTTTTTATTTAGGCTTTGAATGGTGACAGCGGACTGAACGGACTACTAGATGATGAACAAATATGGGTCACCATGTAAAGTACTAGTTTGTTATTTTTTTGGCAGGCCTTTCCTTTGGGATCTCCGTTGGTGCCAGATATTTCAAGACAGATCTTGAACATAACAGAAGGAGAGACCATGAAAGCTATGGAGAACAAGTGGCTGGTTGGTGAAAAACATTGTCTAGAGTCGACTACATCGGATTCTCCAATCCAACTTGATCACAACAGCTTCAAAGCTCTTTTCTCGATCGTCTTTGGTGTCTCTTTGCTACTCTTGGCCATAGTGGCATATAAGAGATACCGAGAGAGAGCACCCGAAGCCCAACCCAATGCGCGTCCTGATGATGGACAAGGCCATGAGCTAGTTCAATTGGATCAAGGCAACGGACATGGGCCAGCTGCAGTAAATGAAGCCCACGAAAATGTACCAGTTGCAGCAGATGAGGTCCACGAAATTGAACAACCAGTAGCAGTTGAACTACAAGTCCCTGGTCCAGCTGAATTAAGGGTAGGCCAAGCCAATGCACCAGGTGGGCAAGACCAGCTTCCAAATAGAGATGAAGAATGTGTTGTCAAAGATGGAGGAAACTATACAGTGAAAGCCGGTTTGACTCAACGAGAGAGGGACCTGCTTCACTACCGGGGGAACTCCAGCTCAAGTAATACACTCTTTGGAAACGATCCGCAGCCGTCGAGGATTAAGTCCGCATAAGGGGTTGCTTGGTGTTGATTCTTAAAAACTTAAAATCTTCAAATTCCTCGTTTTGTCTATGGATTCTTAAGTTTTTGTATTATTGAGTTGATGATTTTATAACGCCATTCAAATTCCTTGTTTATAAGAGAATATAATAGTTTTCATAATTCGGTAACTCTATCCAATTCTAGTGTTACTGGCAATCATTTAAAAACAAAAAACAAAAAAGCTATTGTGAATATTTATTACTTTTTAAGTTGTTAATAAACACAACAAAAAGACAAAAAAATCTATATTTCACTGATTTTTTTTTATTTTATTTTACAAACCTTTCTAAAGAGAAAGTCTCTTAAAGTTTTAAACGAAAAAGTTAAGATGTGTTTTTTTAACTATCCGAGCTAAAAATATGTTTTTTCTTCAAAATAAACTATAGCATGAATGAATTATAGATGTATTAATATTTAACAAGTTACCAAATAATTGTCTGAGTAAATATTCGTTTACTTGATCAACATTTATATTGGTTGGACTCATCATGCTATCTTGCAATTTTTACGGGAAAAACGAATTTATTTTTTCGTTTTTTATGGAAACATAAATTTTTTGATTTTAGCGGAAAAACGTGATTTTAGATTTTTGGCGGAAAAACGTGATTTTAAAGTTTTTCCAAAAAAAAAAAAAGAGTTAAGATTTTGATATGGAAAAAAAAATTATAGTTCACGATTTTGGTAGGAAACGAGATTTTGAGATTTTACCAAAAAGATTATTTTAGGGTTTTGACGGGAAAATGAGATTTTACGATATTTTCAAAAAATGGTAATTTAGGGCTTTGGGAAAACAAGATTTATCAATTTTTATGGGACCATGAGATTTTACGGTTTCACCGGAAAAACTATTGCGGTTCTGAACGGAAAATGAGATTTTAAAGTTTTGGTAGTAAAACGATATCTTATCGTTTTGGTGAGCGAGATTTTACGGTTTTGGACAAAAAAAAATACTATTTTGTGGTGGTAGAGGAAAATGACATTTCATAACACTTCCGTTGATGGAATTCTCAAACTTTAAAATAAGAAGGCTATTTCATAGTTTTTAAATTTTTAACAATTTTTGTTTGATTAAAAAGTTATTTATATAATAAATTAATAATTTAAACTATATATGTGAATGAAAGTAATTTGGTCTTTTGATAGTTCTAAACACACTAATTAAGTGCATCTAAAGTACTCTACTTTAAAAATACATCTAAAATATCCATTATTTTTTTTTTATACATTTCATTGTGCATCTTGGTCCTAAGCAAACAACACTTAAAAATATATCCATCTAGATACCCAAGCGAATATTTTCCTTTTATGTATCCATGCAACATAGCTCCGAAGTAACCATGCATAGTAACTTTTTTCTATCCGGTTTAGATTATTTTCTAGTCTGACCTTGTAGCATATATATACTCTTAATGAGATCTCTATGTTTACGTTTGAAAACTCTGTATCACATTATTAAATTTTCTAAATGAAATTTGTTGACCTAAAAAATAGAATTTTAAACTGATCGATGAAATGCACTGTCACTACGAACAAACCACGACCGTACTCAATCTCAAAAATATAATCTTTTTGAATATGTTCAAAATGGTGTTTATATCATTAATATTGTACCCATGTATGGGCCTCGTTTGTAGTTATGTCCAAGGTCCATATTACGTATGTAACTAGGTCTTAGAGCGTCTGTATATAAGCTAAAGCTTAGGCTACTTGTTTAATAAGAAATCCTTTTTACATTAACCTAAGGGTTCTTGGACCCATGTATGGGCCTCGTTTGTAGTTATGTCCAAGGTCCATATTACGTATGTAACTAGGTCTTAGAGCGTCTGTATATAAGCTAAAGCTTAGGCTACTTGTTTAATAAGAAATCCTTTTTACATTAACCTAAGGGTTCTTGGACCCATGTATGGGCCTCGTTTGTAGTTATGTCCAAGGTCCATATTACGTATGTAACTAGGTCTTAGAGCGTCTGTATATAAGCTAAAGCTTAGGCTACTTGTTTAATAAGAAATCCTTTTTACATTAACCTAAGGGTTCTTGACATGGTATCAGAGCCAATAGCCTAAATCTTTTAGGTTTTTCGATCTACGTTTCTTGTATCGAAGGCTTAATTCCTCTATTTCTCTTCTTCGTTCACTCCTCTACAAGATGGACGATTGGGAAATCTGAAAAAGTGGTGGTAACGGCGACCAAACATCGCAAAAGAATTGATCCCTATGACCTCACCTCCGGTGATAATCCCGGAACTGTCATCTCACAACCTCCTCTTCGTGGTACAAACTATGATGAGTGGGCTACGAATCTTCGAATGGCTTTAAGAGCAAGAAAGAAGTTCGGCTTTGCTGATGGCACAATACCAAAACCTTCTGATGATTCTGAAGACTTGGAGGATTGGTGGGCTAACAACGCGATGGTCGTTTCTTGGATCAAGCTTACCATAGATCCTAAACTAAGTAGTTCGTTGTCTCGATTTGAGAATGCTTATGATCTCTGGACGCATATACAAAAGCGTTTCTCTGTGAAAAATGGACAAAGGGTTCGGCGTTTGAAGGCTGAAATTGCTACTTGTAGACAAAAAGGGAGTGCCGTAGAAGCTTATTACGGCAAGCTCATGCAGCTTTGGACAAGTCTGTCCGATTTTCAACAAGCTAAAACTATGGAGGAAGTATACAAAGAAAGAGAAGAGGATAAGCTACATCAATTCCTTCTTGGATTAGATGACTCTGTTTTCGGTAACGTAAAATCTTCTTTGCTATCACGTGATCCTCTTCCTAGTTTAGACGAAGCTTATCAAGTGGTAACTCAAGATGAAGAATCTAAAGTTGCTAGTCGAATATTTGAAGAACGAAATGACGGTGCTAGCTTTGTAGTTCAAGCTTCTCCTCGTCCACGTGGTCAGCCTCCAGCTCAATCCACTGCCCGAAATCCCTCACATGTTTGCACTAGTTGTGGGAGAAGCGGTCATCTAGCTGAAAGTTGTTTCCAAACCTTGGGTTATCCGACTTGGTGGGGAGATCGTCCGCGGACAAAATTTCGCAGCAACTCCTCCGGAAATGGCAGTTCCTCCGCGGCCAGTCTTGACCGTCGCGGTGTCTCTTCTGCTGCACCTGGAGGTCGTACGACCGAGATAGCTCGAGCAAGTCACGCACAAGCATCAAACCTGCCGCCGGTTCCTTCCTATTCAACAAGTTCTCCAATTACACATTCTGATCGATTGGGTTTTAGTGGTCTTGATGATCACCAATGGCATACTCTTGTCCAAATGCTTAATGAAAGGAAGCAACCACAGGCCGATGATCATCTATCTGGTAAGTTTTTTTACGAATCCTGGATTATTGATACAGGAGCTTCAAATCATATGACTGGGAGTTATGATTTTCTATGTGATGTGTGTGATATGCTTCCCGTTTATATCAAGCTTCCTGATGGAAGATTTACTGTTTCTACAAAACAAGGAACAGTTTGTTTGGGATCTGCTTTAAGTCTACATCGTGTGTATTTTGTGGATGGATTAAAATGTCATCTCATCTCCGTTTCTCAGCTTAATCGAGATAGTGGATGTATGTTTCAGATAACTGACAGGCTTTGTATTATCCAGGACCGCATCACAAAGATGCTGATTGGGGCGGGTGAGCTGGATAATGGACTCTATTTCTTTAGAAGTCTGGCGTCTGCAGCGGTGATACAATGCTCGGGGCAACAACCGTGTGATGTGTGGCATCGTCGCTTAGGACATCCTGGTTCGAAGGCAATGGAGCTGTTGAAGTTTTCTGATTTTAGTAGTAGTGTTTTGGACTTATCTAAGTGTGACGTTTGTATTCGCGCTAAGCAAACAAGAGATTCTTTTCCTTTGAGCATCAATAAAAGCACTAGGATTTTTGAGTTAATTCACGTCGACTTATGGGGTCCTTATCGGACAACTGCAATTTGTGGTTCTCGTTATTTTCTCACTATAGTTGATGACTTCTCCCGTGCCGTGTGGATTTATCTCTTGCCTGCAAAACATGCTACTGCTACAACATTAAAGAATTTTATCGCTTTGATTGAACGTCAATTCGATAGACAAGTTAAGACAATTCGAAGTGACAATGGCTCTGAATTTCTATGCTTAACTGATTTCTTTCGGGAGAAAGGGATTTTACATGAAACCTCATGTGTTGGCACTCCTCAACAAAACGGACGTGTCGAACGTAAGCATCGTCATATTCTCAATGTGGCTCGAGCACTTCGTTTTCAGTCTCATTTATCTCATGAGTTTTGGGGTCAATGCGTTTTGACTGCTGGTTATTTAATTAACCGTACTCCTACTGATGTATTGAAAGGAAAGTCTCCTTTTGAGGTTCTCTATGGTCGAGCTCCTCCTATGCAACATCTCAGAGTTTTTGGGTGTCTCTGTTACGTTCATAATCAACATCATGGTGGTGACAAGTTTGCTTCTCGCAGCAACAAAGCGATTTTCATTGGATATCCATTCGAAAAAAAAGGGTGGAGAGTTTATGATTTGGAAACAGGAGTGATCTCTACATCACGTGATGTTATTTTTTGCGAAACTGATTTTCCATTCGCTTCCCATAATTCCTCTGTTTCTACGCCAAACTTGTTACCTTTCTCTGCAACACCATTGCTGAATGATGAAGATGAACTTCTCTCTGATTTTGAGTCTGCTCCAGTCACGGTCTCTGCTCAAACCTCCTCCCCTGTTTCCGATCAAAATCAGTTGGCCGTGGCTTCCAGCCAATCGCCGCCGGTGATGGTCTATTCTGAAGCTCCGGCGTCTCCGATCGCTGTTGAGGTTGAAGACGAGTCCCCTGCAACAGTTTCTTCTCCTGCAATCGGGACTCCTCCTGAAACAGTGGCTCTTCCTGAAATTGCGGCTTCTCCTTCACCTGCGACTCCTCCTGCATTATTAGGACGTGGACATCGTGCTAAAACAAAATCCACCAGACTCATTGATTTCATCACCAACACTACTCATGAATTGTTTTCCGATTTTGACTATTCCACGGCTCATCCTATTGGAGATTTTGTTAGCTTCTCTTCATTCTCTCAACATCATCAGGCTTATTTGGTTGCAATTACTACAGGGGTTGAACCAAAATCCTTTAAGGCTGCTATGGAAGATGAGAATTGGCGTTTCGCAGTAAAAGATGAAGTCACAGCACTTGAGGACAGTGGTACTTGGTCAGTTGAATCTCTTCCCGAAGGAAAGACAGCTCTCGGGTGTATGTGGGTTTTTCGTTTAAAGTACAAGGCCGATGGTACTCTTGAACGTTACAAAGCACGTCTTGTGGTTCTTGGAAACCATCAAACGGAGGGAATAGACTACAAGGAAACTTTCGCTCCGGTTGCTAAGATGGTAACTGTTCGCTCTTTTCTACAAATTGTGTCTTCGAATGATTGGGAAGTTCACCAAATGGACGTTCACAATGCGTTCCTCCACGGTGATTTAGACGAAGAAGTGTACATGCGACCTCCTCCTGGTTTCTATACATCTGACAAAACCAAGGTATGTCGTCTCAAAAAGTCTCTTTACGGTCTTAAACAGGCTCCGCGTTGCTGGTTTGCTAAGCTAGCTAATGCACTTGAAGAGTATGGTTTTCAACAAAATGTCTCCGATTATTCATTGTTCATTCTTGAAAAAGAAGACACTCGGATACACGTTTTGGTCTACGTTGACGATATGATCATCACTGGTAGTTCTCTAAAGGCTATCCATGAGTTTAAGCAATATTTGAGCTCTTGTTTTCACATGAAGGATCTTGGCATTCTGAAATATTTTTTGGGTATTGAAGTAGCTCGCAGTTCAGCTGGGATTTATCTATGTCAGCGAAAGTATATTCTTGACATCATCTCCGAAGCTGGTCTCCTTGGAGCTAAACCTGCTTCTTTTCCTATGGAACAAAATCATCGCCTCTCTCTTGCTACGGGCACTGTTTTGACTGATCCTAAGCCTTACCGACGCTTAGTTGGACGGCTTATCTATCTCAATGTGACTAGACCAGAACTGTCCTACGCTATTCATGTTTTATCGCAGTTTATGCAAACTCCGCAACATGAACATTGGGAAGCTGCTCTCCGTGTAGTTAGGTACCTGAAAAGTTGTCCTGGCCAGGGGATACTTTTGCGATCCGACTCTCCTTTGACGCTTACAGGATGGTGCGATTCCGATTGGGCAGCATGTCCACTCACACGTCGTTCTCTTACTGGATGGTTCATTCAGCTCGCTGGCTCTCCCATCTCTTGGTGTACAAGGAAACATGATCGAGTCTCTCGCTCTTCTTCGGAGGCTGAATATAGAGCCATGGCTGACACTGTTAGTGAGCTTCTTTGGTTAAAGGAGCTTCTTCAGGCTCTTGGCGTCAAGTTTGACAACCCGATTCCTCTTCACTGTGATAATATCTCTGCAATTCATATAAGTGCTAACCCGGTGAAGCACGGACGTACCAAACACATTGAATCGGACATTCATTTCATTCGAGACGAAATCAAGAGAGGTGTTATATCTATCAAGCATGTCTCTACTACTATTCAACTTGCAGACATTTTCACTAAGGCTCTTGGTCGGACATCGTTTGATTCATTTATACTCAAGTTGGGTGTTTGTAACTTGCACACGTCAACTTGAGGGGGGGTATTGGACCCATGTATGGGCCTCGTTTGTAGTTATGTCCAAGGTCCATATTACGTATGTAACTAGGTCTTAGAGCGTCTGTATATAAGCTAAAGCTTAGGCTACTTGTTTAATAAGAAATCCTTTTTACATTAACCTAAGGGTTCTTGACAATTAATTTGTGAAACTATAGGTATGAGTTTCATGAATCATTTAAACCGATCGTCGACAAAAACCTGTGTAATATTGGTTTCTAAGGAAACATTACTGTCCATAGTTACGGCAATAATTAACAAAGTTTTCATCTCTGAGTTTGAAATCGTCTTGCCTATGACTATCTTCAAAGTGCATAGGGCTGCAACATTTGATGTGTCAAATCCCATATTCAGATCAAATGGAAGATTACAAGGAATAAGATAGATACTAAGGGGGTTTAGATTCTGTAGATTACTTATTCTATCAGTCTCCCCTGGCCCCTAGTTGCGTAGAATATAGTAGTTTACTAGTATCATATTAAAGGGACGAGAGAATATGAAGAACACAAAAAGATTTTATTTTCAGCTTTAAGGTTTAGATATACAATTAACAAATTAACCCAGTCAAACCAGAATTTGATTATTGCAGCTTGCAGTAATTATGTTCTATGCTTCATTAACTCGCAAATGATAATCAATTCTTTTATTATACATGAATACCCTTGAATACCATACTTTTGAAAAAAGTTTTTAAAATACCAATTTTCCTAAAAATAAAATTTTATATTTAAATTTTTGAAGTACCAAAAATACAAAAAATAATTTTTAAGGATTCCTAATTTATGGTGGTATTTTTTGGGATTCTCCCTTCTTTGTATACACATATATGTTTATTAATCCATTCTGTATTTGTATCATCTCAATGATACTATAGTATGGTTTTGGAAGACCACGTCTTTGCCTCATATATATATGGGAAACGCGTTATTTATCCAAAATGACATGACCAAAACAAGTCTTCTCTACATCATTTTTTTGTTAATAATTTTTCTCTAACGTAAGCGCATATGTATTTAAGTAATAGTCTACTTGCAAATTCCGACATAGTTAATTAATGAATAAGTTGAATGGTTCTCTTCTTCAAACTATCATATATATTCAAGTACTTGTCTCTCCTCTGGTAATAGTGAAAATCTTAGCTATGTCTTTTTCCCGCAGTGTCGTGTTTCGTTCTCTTCCTTTATGGCTTTTTATTTTCCTCATCTTCTTTGTATTACTCGGGAAATCTCAAAAGGACACTTTACAAGTTAAAGTGGGGGTTGTTATTAACACCAATTTAACATTAGCCGATTCGACCTTGCGAGCTATCAACATGTCTCTGTCGGAATTCTATAACACTCATAATGGCATCAAGACGAGGATTGTCCTCCACGTCCGAGATTCCACCCAAACTGTTGTTGGTGCTGCAGCTTCAGGTACTTTCAATCTTAACTTGTGCAAGTATGAACTTTGATCTAATCTATATTACTATCTCAAAAATCACCAAAAATATATTCTAACTATATGTTTTATACACTAGATTATTACAGTTCATTCGTTGATACTATTTATTCTAATGTTTATGTTGTCAAAATCATTTTTGCCAAAAAATTAGCGGGCATGCATGGGTAGTTAGGCCCCCATGCCGCGGACCACCCGCTTTGAGTACGATTACCCGCTTTGAGTACGATTAGTTCTTTCTATATAATTGTTAGCTAGGTCTATAGTCTGTTAAGAGATCTTAAGGATTCTTGTTTTAGGAACGGACTGTGCTGTCTTAATTGGCAAATGAGTCCTATAAAATTGAAAGAGGAAAATCTACAAAATCAGAATCATTTTGAAAGAAAATGTATATTTTTTTAGGATATACAAGAAAGTTAACATAAAATTTAAATATTCGGTAAGAATTCAATAGAACTCTAGAATATTATATATCCTTCCGTTTCAACTTTTATAACATTCTGTAGACTTCCATTTTATTTTATTACATTGCAGAATCTTATGTATTATAATATTACAGTATTCAAATGTAGTTTGTGACTTGACCGAAAAAAAAAATGTAGTTCGTCAAATTAGTGCCAAAATCAATATATCAACTTAACTCACTATTATTGGCTCCAAAATGAACGTTGAAGTCAAAGTGGCCATTACCATGCTGTCTTTTTCTTTAAACTTTTTAATGCTAAATAATTATTACGTATAAAATGCAGAAAACATCATCTTACAAGAAAACATCTTATATTGAAAACATACAATGAATTTATCAATATTATTCCGGATCAAAATTCAGATCCAAATAATTTTTTAAGCATACATGCATGATACTTCTATATATTTGCAACTCATTTCTTTATATTAAATTAGATCAATGAACACATAAAAAAAGGTTGAGACATTGGAAATTTTGACAGAAATGTAACGAAACTTTAGCCTACACCAACTCTAAAATATTCAAAACCACAAAAAAAATTATAGAACGAGAGACTCCATTCAACTTTAATGCAACTGTTAACCTTAACTTTGCACTTTTGCAGCCTTATACTTGATAAAGAAGAAGGAAGTAGTGGCCATCATTGGACCGGGAGATTCAATGCAAGCTCCTTTTGTAATCAACCTAGGAAACCAATCTCAAGTTCCAATCATTTCATTTTCTGCAACAAGCCCTCTTCTTGATTCACTCCGTAGTCCATATTTCATCAGAGCCACACACGACGATTCTTCTCAAGTTCAAGCCATTAGCGCGATCATCAAGACATTTAGATGGAGAGAAGTTGTGCCAATATATGTGGACAATGAGTTTGGAGAAGGTATACTTCCTTACTTAGTCGATGCCTTTCAAGAGATTAATGTTCGTATCAGATACCGATGCGCCATATCTTTACATTCCTCTGATGATCAAATCAAGAAAGAGCTTTACAAACTAATGACCATGCCTACTAGGGTGTTTGTCGTGCACATGTTACCTGATCTAGGATCGAGGCTTTTCTCGATAGCTAAAGAGATTAATATGATGGATAGAGGATATGTATGGATTGTTACAAATGGTATAGCTAATCTTATGAGTTTAATGGGTGAATCACGCATGGAGAATATGCATGGTGTCTTGGGAGTGAAGACATATTTCTCAAGTTCAAAAGAGCTAATGAATCTTGAAGCTCGTTGGCGAAAAAGATTCGGAGGAGAAGAGTTAAACAATTTTGTATGTTGGGCTTATGATGCTGCCACAGCACTTGCCATGTCCATTGAGGAAATCATTAACGTAAATATGAGCTTTAACAAGACCACAACCACTTCAAAATATCAGAATGAAACTGATCTTGATGGTCTCGGCGTCGCTCTCTCTGGTCCTAAGCTTCTTCAAGCGTTATCAAAGGTCAGTTTCAAAGGTGTTGCCGGGAGATTTCATCTCAAAAACGGAAAGCTAGAAGCAACGATTTTCAAGATAATTAATATCGAGGAAAGTGGGCAAAGAACGGTTGGGTTCTGGGAATCAAAAGTAGGACTAGTGAATAGACTAAGTGTAAATCAGACATGCACTAAAGAAGCACGCAGCTCGCAACGCCTTAGATCAATAATATGGCCTGGGGATACAACTCTAGTGCCTAGAGGTTGGGATTTCACAACAAACTCAAAGAAGCTGAGAATAGCAGTTCCAAAGAAGGCTGGTTTCAAAAACTTTGTAGAGGTAACAAAGGATGCAAACACTAATGCACTAACGTTCAGCGGGTTTTGCATAGATATTTTCGACACGGTGATGAGACAAATGCCATATAATGTCCCTTATGAGTACATCCCTTTTGAAGATCTTGATGGTAATTCGGATGGAAGTTACGATGAAATGGTTCATAGAGTGTTTCTTGGGGTAAGCTGCATATACTTCTAGCCCATTCAGAAACACTTTTAATTAAATTGAATTGGGTTTTCTTGCCACTTAAAGTGTCAACACTACCCAATACGAAAGCATGGTCGATAAGATTGATAACTTTTCAGGCTCTTGGTTCGAGTGACTCTTGGGACGAGACTATATAAAATGTTCTGGTCTCGGCCTAAGGGATCCTAGACCAATAACCTTTTAGTTATTAAAAAAAAATTGCTAACTAAAATCAAGGGAGTTGAAACTAATATCGAGCTTTTTGTGTGTGTTTTGCAAATGATGTTAACAGGAGTTTTATGGAGCTGTAGGGGATATAACAATCTTGGCTAATCGGTCTACATATGTCGATTTTGCATTGCCATACTCAGAGACCGGTGTTGTATTTGTGGTGCCGGTCAAGGATGAGAAACAGAAAGGAGAATGGGTCTTCTTAAAGCCTTTAACAACAAAGCTTTGGTTGCTCACTGCTGCTTCTTTTATCTACATTGCAATGATGGTTTGGATTTTTGAGTACCAAGAAGACAAGGAGTTTAGAGAACAGAGAATCATTGATAAAATATCTAATGTGTTCTACTTCTCATTTTCAACCCTGTTTTTCGCACACAGTGAGTTTTTTGGTCACACAACTACTTCACATTCTAATTACACTGATAACATGTTACATGTTTGACAAGAAAAAAGTGATATATCAAATTTCAATCATTTATTTATAGGGAAGCCATCACAGAGCTTTTTCACAAGGGTTCTTGTTGTAGTTTGGTGCTTTGTGGTGCTAATACTGACTCAGAGTTACACCGCGACACTGACATCGATGCTGACGGTTCAACAGCTTGGGCCAACCGTGAGACACATGGATGATCTGAGGAAAAGCGGAGTGAACATTGGATATCAATATGGTTCGTTTACATTTGAAAAGCTGAAACAAATGGGTTTCGAAGAATCGAGGTTAAAGATTTATAATTCTCCTCAAGAAATGCATGAGCTTTTTCTTAACAAGACCAGCAATGGTGGTATTGGTGCTGCGTTCGATGAAGTCGCGTTCGTCAAGCTTTTCATGGCTAAATATTGCTCGCAGTATTCCATTATCGAGCCTACCTTCAAGGCTGATGGCTTTGGCTTCGTAAGTAAACTAGTCCGCTGGCAATTAAACCGCCTTTAGTGTTA
This sequence comes from Odontarrhena argentea, assembly GCA_900406245.1. NCBI lineage: Eukaryota > Viridiplantae > Streptophyta > Magnoliopsida > Brassicales > Brassicaceae > Odontarrhena > Odontarrhena argentea. The sequence continues at coordinate 7,977 of OVAF01001131.1, read as the reverse complement.
AGCAGTATTAGTCCGCTTCACCATTTGGAAAGTGTTGTTGAAAACTAATGATTTTGGACAGGCCTTTCCATTGGGATCTCCACTAGTGTCAGATATTTCAAGACAGATCTTGAACGTGACAGAAGGAGAAACAATGAGAGCTATTGAGAACAAGTGGTTTGTTGGCGAAAAACATTGTCTGGTCTCAACCACATCGGATTCTCCAGTCCAGCTCGATCACCACGGCTTCCAAGCTCTATTTCTGATCGTCTTTGGTATCTCTTTGCTTCTACTCTTAGTCATGTTGTCTTGTAAAAGATACAAAGAGCGACAGGGCAAAGAGAGTCAGGCCGATCCGCCAAGCAATGAGCCTGGAGACCAAGCCAACCGTAATATGGATACAGCTCAAGAGGAAGTCACCGAGGATGGTGGAGGTGGGGGTGAAACAGACCATCATGAACATCATATTGTGGACGTCGTTGAAGAATGTAATCTTGGAGATGACGAGAATAATAATGAGAATCAAATTGTGGAAGCCTGTGAAGAAGGTAATGTTGAAGATGAAGCGGGACGTATCGTGAGAGACGAGCTACCCCTTATGCAACTACAAAGTCAACAGTCAGCCCCAGCATGCTTAACCCGCAGACAACGCAAGAAAGCCACAACAAAGACTACTTCTTTACCACTGCGCAAAGTCCAGACACACTCCAGGAAGAAATCAGCATAGTGGCAATCTTGTTTTCGACTTAATTTAGGAGTTTTGGGCAAACATTCAAAAAGATAAATTAAGGTGGGGTATTTAATAAAATAATTTTATAAAAAATAAAAGAATTTTGAAATCTATAGAATTCTAGTGTTATTCAATCCTATATTTTACAAATTCTTTTAAATTCATGTGTTATTGGATTGTGGATTTGTAGGGATTCTTTCAAATTCTAAAAAATTCTTATGTTATTCAATAGATTGATTTCCCAATTCCATTAAATGTTAGTGTTATTCAATTTTACATTTCATTTTATAAAGAAATTAATAAAATTTCACTCAAAATTTGTTAAGGGAACCAATTCTCTGCAATTTAGGTGTGATTTTAATGAATTTCATTTACTATTCCATAAAAACCTCTACAATCCTTTCAAATCAGACATTTGTGAATTCATTTANTTTTAGGGGGGGTTATTGGGAGATGGATTTGTAAAGATTTGAAGATTTTAGAAATCCTAGTGATTTTAGAAATGTGTAAGAGTTCTATAGATTCTTACAATTATATTATAGAGTTCTATAGACTTTTCTAGAATCCTAAGGATTTTTGATGATTCTTCAGGATTTTTGATTATTTAATAAGTTTTTTTCAAAATAAATATATTATTTGGTTTATTTTATAACTTTTCTATATAAATATTCAAATAAGGCATAATTTTTTTTTATAAAAATAAAATATGAACATAATTTTATTAGTGTTTTTCCATTTCTCCATTGAATATATTTATATAATCAACAATTCGGACATTGAAAAGATTATTTAAGAAAAAATGATGATTTTGGGCATTGTGATTATGAGAATAAAGAATGATAGTTTTTATTTTGAGATGTTCATGAGTGGGTGAACTTTGAGATTTTGAAAGTTGTGATTTTGAAATCCTAGAGCTAACTATGAGATTTTGAAAGTTATGATTATGAGAAAAAATACAAAGAATCATCTTACCAATAACACAAGAGGTTGATGGAAATGCAAAATCTTTAAATACTCAACTTTATAAATCATCAAACCAATAACATAGGATTTGCATTGGAATTGATAAATCATCACACCACTAACACAAGAGCTTCTTCAAATTCTTCAAATCTTTAAAAATCCATCTCCCAATAACCCTCATAGAACATTTCACCAAAGTACACCTAAATATAGTAGTAATAGTCAAGAAAACTGGCTAATTCTCACATCGCGAGACCTAACTGTCGGGATCTTAAACAACATAACCTCTCGTACAATAAACAGAGATTTCTGAAAGTGCGAGCTGAGTAATTCGATCTCTTTTTAAAAGAGTTACAGAGGGTCTAACACAGAAACACTTGTCCTCACAGAAAAAGCTAAAATAGCAATGGAGAGAAAGATAGTTGTGAACCTCCATGACCCCTTCGGAGACCTACAAGGATGTTGAAGAGGTCTTCGCGGGACTACACTCTAAGAAGGCACTGGACAAAGAAAAGAGAGAAACAACATCAGTGTCAAAACCAGACAGCCAAACTATTTCACAACTTGTACAAGGATCTTCACACTTACTGTATGTGGAAGTGTCAATCTGCTCAGGTAGTTCCTTTATATCAACCTCAAACCTCTCTTGTACCTGTCCGCATTTTATATTACTACTTTATTAACCACAACAATCATCAGGAATATGGATGGATGGACTAATAAAGAAGATCTAAGTCTAAACCTGATTAAGAACTTCAGAATCTGAAGCTGATGCGACAAATGTAATAGCAAGACCCTTTGTTCCAAACCTACCAGCTCTCCCAACCTATACCAAACAGTACAAAGGTTATGTTATAAAGGCTACCCCTACCCACACAAAGAGAGAATCAATATATAATTCATATAATAATGAGAATATATTTACCCTGTGAAGATATGTATCAGCAGAGTCTGGCATGTCATAGTTGATGACGATGTTGACGCGCTCAATGTCAATACCTCTCCCTACCAAGTCTGTGGCAACAAGAATTCTCTTGTGACCTTCCTTGAAACTTTTGTAGCGAGTTAACCTACATATCATATAATTTTAGGCTTATGAGATTTTCTCTATGCAGACGGACTTGGAAGAAACTACGGTTTCAACAGAATGCAATGAACTTTCACGATTAAGGTTTAGTTATTATACAAACCTCTCTTCTTGGGACATGCCAGAGTGGATGCATATTGAGGGGAAATTGCATTCAACCAGTAGCTTGTTAAGCTCTGCAGCTCTGCTCACACTCTTCACAAATATGACAACTTGATTGAAGTCCAATGCATCAAGCAGGTCGTTCAACTTGCGGTTTTTCTCCATCTCGCTCAGTTTGATGTAGTGCTGTTAAAGTATGGGCAAAAAAATAGCCAATCAATAAGTGTCAATAATCAACCAATAATAAAAATAATAGCCCTAGTTAAAGTACCTGGACAAGCCCATGAAGAGTCAACTTGGCTTCATCATCAACGTATATTTCCATTGGCTGAAAAGAAGGAATATCAAATTAAACTGTATTAGCTAGAGTCCTCAGAAAATGATTTCCACTACGAAAACAATCATGGATGAGAAACCTCAAACAGAGATCCTCTTCCACCACCAGGATTGCCTCCTCAAAGATGTGAGTTTTGAAAACATTACAGTCCATTAGGTTGAGCACCATCAAACCAGATCACAATACCCGACTCAAAACCCAACCACCACTGTTTAGATTGCAGAGAAGTAGGAAAAAAAAAAAGTAATGTCAAAAGAAGACCCCACTGTGGAAAAATCATAACCACACCAAAGCTAAGTGGCATCTTCAGAGTCCCCCAGTTCTCTGCCTACTACAAACTACACAAGGCCTCATTGGACTGTTTCCCAGGGGAGAAGCCGGTCAACTAATTTACGACTCCCAGAGAAGGCTGACTAATTCACAACTATAGGACTTGCAAAGCAAGAGATAAAGACCATGTATCCAGGGATCAAAGGGCAGGTTTCCGAGAGGAGAAGCTGCTCAAATAAACTACAACTCCCAGATAAGGCTACACTAATTCACAACTACAGCACTTGCAAAGCGAGACAGGATTGGGCGTGGAACATTACATCTTGCATAAATTTCTTGCAGACTGGACGTATCTCTTTGCTGAGTGTTGCCGAGAACATCATAACTTGTTTGTCATGAGGAGTCATCTTGAAAATCTCCTGCACATCCCTTCTCATGTCTGGTAAAGAAAAGTCACAATGTTAAAATAAACAAATATTCAGGGGTAGGAAAGATATCTCTAAATATTAGTTTGTTCCAAATAGGCATACCAAGGGACTCGAGCATTTTATCACACTCATCAAGAATAAAATGCCTCACATTCTTCAAAGAGAGATCTTTTTCCCTGGCAAGTGCAAGCACACGACCAGGTGTCCCAACAACAATGTGAGGACATTCATTCTTCAGCAAGTCTTTGTGAACTTTGATGTTAACTCCACCATAGAACACAGAAACCTTGGTGTCAGGAAGATAGGTACTGAATCGCACGAACTCATTGCAGATCTGCAAGTAATGTTCAACATCAAGACAAAATAAGCATCAGAAAACTTGGGGAAAGAGAACAGATTTATTAGAAGCCGATAGCTGGTATTAAAGACAATGAAAGGGCATACCTGGTAAGCTAACTCTCTTGTGTGGCACAAGACAAGTGCAGAAACCTGGCCAGGAGATGGTTCGATCTGTTGCAGAGTCGAAAGCACAAACACAGCAGTCTTTCCCATACCAGATTTTGCTTGGCAGATAACATCCATACCCAAGATGGCTTGAGGGATACATTCGTGTTGCACTGATGGAGAACCAAAGAAGATTGCAGCGAAGGAACCCTTTATTAGAATATTACCTCCATATCTTTTTAATTGGGAGCTTTACCAAATGCTAAGCTCACTCCAAATGAATAGATTGAAATATCGTTTATTACCTGGAAAAAGGTAATCAGTGAAATGTTAATGAACAGCAATCATATAGGTAAACAAAAACAAATCTAATTCAAATGCCAACACAGCACAACCTTGTTTAAACTTATTTGGACATAATCAGAGGACCAAAATATAGTATTATACATCTTTTATACAATAGAGAAAGAATATACAATCCATTTTGTAGAACTTAACAGCTACTAGGGAAGTCAATTCTTATGATTTATATCATATCATTCCACTGTAATATGGTGGAAGGCTAGAAAAACCAAAATCTCAAAGAAAGGGTGAGATGTGAGAGATGCTTGCCTTCGGATGGATGTTCAAATCCAGAGTCAACAATAGCTCTGAGAAGCTCCGGTTTCAAAAGGAAGTCTCTGAATCCCGAACTGTGTATTCCCACGTACCCTCTGTCACATAAAGAATATATACATGATGAGTATATTTCCAGGAGGATAGTTGCAGATCAATATAAGCCTATTAAAGTCCAGAAACTTTAGCACAGACCAAGTTGTAGAATTGCTACTCTTAAAGAGCCCCTAACAAAAAAACACCTCAATACTAACACTTCGTAATCTGGGAAACCCAAATTTAAACAGATCGACGAAAAAAAACTTACTTTTTCACGGCTTCGCCGTTAGCTTTAGTTCCAGAATCTGGGACCTTCTCGTCTTCTTCCTCATAGTCCAAAAGCTCCTCCTCATAAGCTTCGTTGTCTCTAGCATCTCCCATACTTAACAAATTTTACAAACTGCACAAGACAATATTCAGGTCAGACTCGGAATCCAAAACAAAAATTTCAGATTCAGTGAAAACAGATCTCAATCATAAACCTTTAAAAATTCTCGAACTCTTAAACAGTGTAAACTCGATGAATTAGCGAAGAAACTGTAAGCTATGAAGAGCTTCGAGTGAGAAATTTACCTGAGATAGAAGCGAAGCTAGTTGGATCTCGAAATCTATTAGGGTTTCGAATCCGCTCGGTGAAGAAAATAAGATTACCAAAGTCGCGTCTGTGCCTAGAGACGAATTTATACGAGAGTAGATAGGGTTGATGAGAGAGGATATAAAATGGGCTTTCGTTTTAATGGGCCTATGATCTGTAGAAATCGGCCTCGTACATAGTTTCTACTCCTTTCTATGGTTTCTATGAAGCTGGCGGCAAATAAAGATACATGTACAGTACATTTGTTTTTGGTCCCCAAAGAACAAGTGAATTTATAAAAAATCTATAATAATAATAATGTATTATAGGCTATGAGGTATGAGCCTATGACTAGTGTTAAAAAAAAGAAGTGGTGAGTTTGGAAATCATTTATATGGTACATGGAGAAGTAGTACAAAGACTTTAGCTCTAGAACATTGGCAGTACGGTACCATAAGGGTTCCAATGACATCACGACTTTTGGTTTAAATGATGGCACCAGTACAGACTTGACCGTACAGTATACCTATTTGTTTTACTTTTGAAATCATCTTTTTTTTAGTTTTCCCTTAAATGTGGAGTATCTATCATTGGTCAATAATTAGTTTGGGTAGACCAAAAACAAACAAACACTTGGGTATATATTAGTATATAGTTCAATCACTTTTAAAATTTTCTATTGAATACGGGTTTTTGGTTCATTAAAATTTAATATATTGATCTTAACATTGTATTATTATTAGTGTAGATGACATAGATTTTTTATTTAAATCTATTGAAACTAGAAAATTTATGTGGTCTCGTTGATTTAAGAAGCATAACAAAAATGAAAAGAATTCATAATGTGACAGTTAAGATAATAACATTTTAGCGATTATACAAAGTACGAACTAATTAAAAAATTATTTTTTAAACAAAAGTGAGATAGTATATTGCCAAATGATACAATCTAATGAGAAACAGTAATCATTTTTACTAAAAATATGTATACTTGCATGATACACTTTCTCAAAATGTTTAAAGAAGTGCTAAAGATAATTGAGCTCACACATTCCTTCATGTGTCTAAAAAAATGAACCCAATAAAATGTTAAGAAAGAACTGGGTAAATTATTTGTATATTAGATTCAACTTTCTTTAACCTAACTTATAACCATATTAATGTTAGTAAACACAATATATATATATATATGCTCACTACCATACAAAAATGAGATAAGATATAATTATATACTCAGATAATGATAGACAAGTCATTGTAAACACTTATACATAATTTAGAGATATTTTCCATCACTTGCTTTGTATCTACTTGTTATACCTCAAGTGCTTCAATGAAATGATGTTTACAACCTTAGGTAAAAAAGAAATGAGAACAGCTACATTCAAGAGCAGTGATTTTAAACCAAAGATCCTTGTTAGTGCTATATCCCTAGCGGTTTCTCAAACTCCTCTTTGAGTTTGATTATGCAAGAAGTATATAACATCAATTTATTCACTAATTTTCTCAAACTTGAAAAGAAATCAATTATTGTAAAAGAAATTATTTTACCAACTCCCCATAATATAGGATGTGAAGGTAATTCACCATGCTTCCTTCTTATAACATAGGGTATTCCAGAGCATACAAACATCCGTGACTTCCACAAGCCTAATGGGATATAAATTAACCAAAATATTTCAATAATTTCCAACTAAAAATACATAGAGAAAAACTATTTAACAAGTTTATCAAAAGCATATTTTTACTTACCAAATACTTGGTAAATTCATGTGAGCAATGCTGTCCCAAGTAATTCAGTGGCATAAAGCAAATATATAAAATATTTTACTATCAAATTTTTATAAACCTTCCATACATTATAACATATGATATTTACACATGTTAACTGTCTATATAAATTTTAATTGATTTTATTATTTTTATTCATATTTAAAAAATAATTGAAAAATCATGTATTTAAACACTATCATGGTTTCTAAAATTAAAACACTAAAAACATCAAATATGGTTAGCATGATCCGAAAAGCCATGAAAAAAAAACCATAAAATCAATACAATATGTTGATCAATAATATGTCTCAAAATATATAAAACATTTAATGTTAGTAAGGTCTTTAAGATAAACATTAAGAATGAAAAAAATAAGAAGAAGATGAAATCTTTATAATAAAGTAAGGTTACTTCTCTCAACTAGCTCTGAGAGGCTGCCACGTGTCACTCATATTTACAAATTTTATTTTTTAGTCCCTCTATTTATTTAATTTATTTGTTCTTCTCTAAAAGAAAATGGAATGAAAATACACACATACTTAACATTATGTTATACATTTCGTTAAAATTTCTAACATATTTTTTTCATATGTGCTGCAACACACCATTGCTTTAATAAATTTTTTAAAAATATAA
>OVAF01001130.1:0-25614 GCA_900406245.1 Odontarrhena argentea | reverse complement strand
GTTCCTGGGATTAGGAAAACTGTTAGCCCTAGGTGGATCTAGGTTTTCCTACAGCTCATTACTCCTTGGCAATCCCACCAGTAGGGGGATTGCCTTCCATTTTGCGTTTGATTGAGGGACGAGGATCCTGCTTCATTGAATCAGTAATTTTGCGTTTCAGGGAGTCGGGAGTAGTAACTTGTGGAGGAAGCACTGATGTTGGTGAGTTTCTGCGAGGGAGCCTCTTATATCGTTTGAGACCAGGTTTGCTTGGAGATGGAGTGGTTGCTGGAGGTGAAGAAGACAGAGTAGAACCATCCACAGAAAGAGCAGAGGGTGTGACAGGGGAATTGACAAGAGGAGTGGACGGTGTTGAAGAGGCAGCTTGAATGGCAGAGCTCATAAGCTTAGGAGAATCATGGACAACAGGAACAGAGGTGTGGACAGAGTTGTCTTCCTGAGTTACCACTCCTTTACCCTTGTCAGTGTTAACTGGAGAGAAAAACGTATCAGAGGGGTTTGAGGTTTTTCTCCGCAGTTAACACCTTAGCTAAATCCAGAGCCGGGTCAGAGGTGGTGTCTTGGAGATTTGCGTCTTGAATGTAAGCTTTCATTCCTGCAAGAACAGCAGCTGAAATTCTAGGACGAGAACCGGAGGAAGACTCACCAGATAGAAGAGTTTGTCGAGAAGGGTTGTGACCACGCGTGACTGGTAAAGTGATCACAGGGTTTCGGCCTTGCTGAACTGCTTGAAGACTGGGACATGCAGAGCGATCATGTGTTAGCATCTGACATGCATGACATCTTTTATCAATCTTCTCATAGGTGTAGAGAACCTTGGTGGAAGAGCCATCATGGAGCAAGATACGCTTATAGCGTCTCAGAGGCTTGTTAACATCAAAGCGTACATGAACTCGAACGAAGTCTCTAGGCTGAGCTTTTGTAGGATCAAAAGGGTTTAAGAGAACTTCTTCGCCAGCAAATTCCCCCAGAGAATCAACAAGAGCTATAGTGTAATTATTCATAGGCACACCTTTGAGTTGAACCCACAGATCTAGATGATGGAGAGTGGCAGGGTTGATATCTGGAGCCCAGCGAACGAGAATGATAGACCACTGGTTGAAGAGTTGGGCTCCCTTGTCAAGAACCGCTTGCATGTCCTGTTCAAGGTTGAAGATGAACTGAAAGCAGTCTGTAGAAAGAGCTATGCCATTCACAAGGCCAACCATAGCCCATCGCCTTGGCATTTCCTGAATTAGAGTAGCGACACGTTGAGCTGGTGGGTTCAAGGTGCGTCCGACGAGACTGAGGGCGTTTCTTTCGGGAGACCAGTACTGTGGTAAATCAGGAACCACGAACGCTTCTTCCTCTGCCTCAAGATTTGGGGAGGAAAGCTTAGAAAGAGTGAGATCCATGAGTGTAAGGAAGCGAGAGAATTTGGTGTGAAAGGGAGAGATGGTAAGAATACAGATGCATGCAAAGAAGTTTAAATAGGCTAAAGAGGGTTTGCATGTCGAAAAGATAGGTTGTAGGATCATGATTATAGACAAAGTGTGAAGAAAGAGGTGTTTAACGGGAACCGAAGCGACTAAATCAGTCGAAAAACAGAAAAGAATAATGATTATCTAGGGAGACGAAAATCAAATCAATTGTCAGAAGCAACAAAGCAGCAGAAAATCATCTAGAAAATCTAGAGGGACTAAAATCCCAGAGAAGGGAGAAGGAATCTCTAGAGAGAAATTTCTAGAAAGAGGATTCTAGAGAGAGAACATTTTCATATCCATACTCTCCTTTATTAAGTTTAATATATAGAGAAAAATGTATATGTTTTTTTTTTTGAATTTTGAGATATAATCACAGTATAATTCTAAATAAAAACGAGAAACAAGATATAAATGAGTAAAAATATGTGTTTTACTTTTACATAACATGTAATAACCTAATACAAATAATGATTTTATAAAGTAATACACTTAGAAATACTCAAGGTCAGTAGTACATGAGGTAGTGAAAGAGGACATCACTCTATGTGTCTATTCTCTTCATCATGAATACCAAAATTGAGAGGAAGTTTATCATTTTGGAGGAGAATTATTTATCCACTTCATCTCATGTTAGGCATGGCTGTGGTGACCCAAAAAAAGTTGTAGTAAAAAAAAAAGAAGTTATGTATGGTTAAATTCTTAATTGCAAAGTCGAAATTTCATATACAAAACTGACCCTATAATTACCTTTTTGCTTTTTCCTCTCTCGTGAGAGTTTGCCTTAGCCGCATCAGAGCTTCAGCCTCAGATTCGTTCGTGCTCGATCCCGGACTGGAGTTAGATGGCTACCACAGCATTGGCTCCGGTTCTTGGTCCTCTAGTGTCTTTCGTTTTGATTTTTTCATTGTGGTTCTTGGCCTTTGTTCCTTCTCTCATGATCTATGTGTGTGTTCCCGTGGTCTCTTGGGGCTTTGGTGGAGTTCAATCTGGTCTGTAGGTGTAGAGGGTTTCGGTCCCGTATGGTTTACAGAGCTGTTCCGGCGGCATACACCGCTTAGTCGGTGGTTCTCTCAGTGTCTTTCTGATTGGAGCTCTATTTCACTTTTATCCCTTTCACCAGAGCCTCCTGCGATCAAGAGACTCTTCTCAGATTCTGGGTTGTTTCTGGTTTGCAGCTTGCAAGTTCTCAAGGCTTCGTTGCTTCTCTCTTCCGTGGTGGTCTTTGTGGTTTCAGTCCGGCTCGATCTGTGACCGTGTTTCCCGAAGCTCGGTGTTATCCGGCCTGTCTCGTTTCAACTCCTTGTCTCTGCAATTCAGACTCGATCGAGGTCTATTCTCTTTGATGTTTCGTTTATGGCGGTAAATTTCATCGTCTCGCGATTTTGGGTTATCCTCGATGAGGTAGATTAATTCATATAGGAGGACTAGTGTGTCTTTGGTGATGCTTTCTTAGATCACTTTGATTTCCTGCTCTGTAAGTCTCTTGGAAGAGTGTTTGTTCCTTGGTTTTGGTCTGTTCTTGTGCTTCGTTGTAACAGTTTAGTCCTAGATCTTGTTTGTGGACTTAGCCTTAGTGTAATCGTCTTGCTTCCCTTGCATAGGGCTTTGCTTCTGGAAATACTCTGATTTCTTTTAACAGAGTATTTGCCGGCTTTGTATCACTCTTTCGATTTAATAAAGGTTTAGATGGAGAAAAAAAAAAAAAAAAACTAACCCTATAATTTACTTGTATATTTATTACTATACAAAAGCAATGGAAATAGTAAGTGATGGCTTGCATGTACAAATTACAATAAACGACCACTTCTTGAATCATGGGGGACTACTATAAGCTCGTGAACAATAGGTTTTTGGTGGCATAAGACCATCTCCAATGGGACTCCATTACACCAAAATTTGGAGTAAAACATATTCAATGGGACTCTATAACACCAAATATTTGGTGTTATGTGAATAGTATTACACCATATTTGGTGTGATACTATTCATCACACCAAACATTAAAATATATATATATTGGTTTTTTTGTGTTTATTAATTGATTAAAAATTGTAAATAAAACATAATTATATCATAAATACTTTTATAACTTTCAATTGCAATAATACAAATTTTTCGTTGTAATTAATGCACAACATTTAACAAAAGTAAAAATTTATTTAGATTTAACATACAAATTAAAAGTTGAATTAAACTAAAATCATTAAAATTTAGCACAATGTAATTTAGTTTTTAAGAATTTTAATTTATCAAAACTATTTAGTTTTTCTAAAAAGAATAATTAATAATATAAAAGTAATAAATATTAGTTTTGAAGTGATATTTGGTGTTATGGTTGGAGATGAAAAACACCATAACACCAAATTTGGTGCTAAAATTACACTAAATAGAGTTTTATGGTTGAAGATGGTCTAAGAGTGAGAACATAAAATAATGAGTAAAGAATAAGTGTAATTAATAATTGAAAACACAGAGATCATAACATGATTTGTTTGTAATAAATAAACGTAAGACGAGAAGTGTGACAACACATGGGATGTGCCCAAGAGCGCAAAGGGACAGCCTCAGCAGTCTGATTTATGCCACTGTCCCGTTCTTGTCCTTTGTCTGCCCCACCAATCCCTTGTTTTTTACACTTCACTAGAGCATCATAATGCTGGTGGTAGGATGAAAGTGTCTTAAAGAAAAAACAAAAAAATTTAAAAAGAAAAATAATCATTAGAAAAATGACATTTCTAATATTAATATTTTTAGAAGTAGATTAATGTGTCTTGTGTGTTGAGACAGTTTTCACTCTCTTTCCTTTTAGTGTCTTACCATTTAATATTAAAATCTTTTATAGACACTCTTAAAATATCTACACTAGTGATGATTTTAGTGTTGAAACTTTAGTCTAATAGAATCGAAAACAGAGGAAACTATTTCATAGAAATAACAGCTGCTGCTCATATACTATTAACACCTATTAACACCCATATTTTACTAAAATAGATTGAATCTTTAGAAGTTTGTAGACGGTAGTTAGCAAAACATATCATCAAAAAATAAATTGTAATAATGGTAGGAAACTATTCTTTAAAAACTATGACATTTAACTTATTTTTGCTTGAAAATATTTTAAATGTTATTTAAAATCTAATGTGTTTTAACAATACAAATTAAAACTCCCAGTCTTGAAAAATTTTAAATCACAGTTGAAGGAAAACATTTATTTAATCAAAATATAATTAGGTAAAAATTTCTTATATGTATTTCAAATAAGAATTAAACCCCATTAACACTAAATATTTTTATTTTATTATTATTTACAAGTCTATGTTGTTGTTTTGGTTAGAGATGTTTGATTTCAATGAAGTAAACCAGGGTTAACCGGAGCCAAGTATAAAATTTTCTTTTGTTAGAGCATCAACCTCTTAATTGGTCAACCTTGGTATAGAAGTAAAGGCAATTTTATAAAAATCATGAGAGAAAATGAGTTCTCCTAAAGGATCTCATAGATTTTTGTAATTTAGTTGTTCGAATTGACCAATCGAATAAGTTTTAGTGAGTATGAAGTGACAATGAGCTTTTGATAGCCGAGGGCGGTGGTGGCGAAAAGCTTCATGAATTTTAAGAGCTTCAATCTTCAGGAGTGGCATACCATATTGTATGATTGCAAAACCTTTTGATATCAAATAATTATCGTCTTAGCTTGAGATCCAACCAAATCTTACAATTCTCGTATCGAATTTCCAACCCTTATCGGTGGCTACACGAAGGGTATCTCAATCCAGTAAAATAGAGGATTGACAAAATAGGCACATGATAATGTTTGGTTTATAGAGATGAACGAGTTCACCAATTTTCTCATTGTTATAGTTCTTAAACTCTTGAAGTTTTTAGTTAAGAGATCATTGTAAGTGAGACGTCTCATTCCAATTTTGGACAAATTTTTTGAATTCTTTTCAATAAATTTAGTGTTGTGGGAAAACGCATCTTTGTCTAAATTTATTTTCAAAGTTGTTCTTTTGCTACAAGTGAAATCAGTATTTTCCTATACAAAACTCTCACTTGGGATTTTATTTTCCCTCCATTGGAAATATGAGTTAAGTCCCTTAATGTTTTGACCTCTATTACTTAGTACTTATCTAGGGCCTCATATTTTGGCTGATAAGACTCTAGGAAATGGGATTCTGAGTGAATCTGTTGATGGGAGATTTTTCACAACCTTTAGATATATAAGGATTAATAACTTGTCTTATAAATTCCGCATATTTTTTAAAATTAATTACATCAAATTCTCATAGTTTTGTTATAGAGAGGAATAAACTTAGTATACGAGAACTTAGATATTGAGTGTACTAGTGGTCCACATCCACATCTTGCTATTGGTCTAATTCTTGTTGAAGAGATACTTTTTGAAACCACTTCAATATTTTCTAGAAAGGTTTTCTTAGTTGTCTTATAAAATTTTAAGATTTATAAGAGTTTACGGCTAACGGTGATTTTGAAGGTGGTGACGATGATGAATAGAGGTTGCGATATATGAAGGGGTAGACAAATTTGGACAGCTTGGCAAAGACCTTGTTGAAGATGACAATGGAGTTTGACCGGATCGATTGAAAACACCGATGAGCTTAAATATGTGAATCACTTGTTAAGTCATTTTTAAATCTAAACTAGATTTTGTGTCCGCGCTACGCAGCTTTTTGTTTTTTAAATGTTTTTTCTTATTTACATTTTTCATTTTTTAATTTTTAATTTTTAATTTTTGAATGGTCCATTTTTTTTTCTTTTTAACTTTTGTATTTTTTTTTTGTATTTTAAAATGTGTTATATTGTTTTTTACGTAGTGCGGGTTTTTTTTTCATATTTTTCATTTTGTATTTTTCATTTTTTTCATTTTCATTTTTTCTCATATTTTTCATATTTTTATTTTTTCCATACGTTTCATATTGCTTTATATACAACACATACTTTGTGAAACACTCAACTAAATATCTAAAAGTCTGAAATGGATCATTATATTTTGTGAAATAGTTTGTGAAGAGAGTTTTTGGTGACTTATAAACTTACTCTTAATAAATCATTGATTGCTGATGATGTTGTAAAATGTCAAAATAGTGAAATGATTGCATCCTTTGACATGCCAGACTTCTTCATTGATTTTTATTTAGGTGATGTGTATAAACAAAATATTTTGATTGGTTCCCATTAAAAAAAATGCTGATGTCATACATGGCTGATGAGGCCTACCCAACTTTTATTGTATTGATGTGTAATTCCCTTAGATCATAAGGATACTTTTAAAAACCAGCTCATGATAGTTTTGAGAAATTATTTAGAAAAAGTAATAGCTTGAAAAATAATCGATATTTTTAGAAAAAGAAATGAAGGAAAAAGAAATCTACACGTACTGAAATGTGTTATGCATGCATGTCTCTCTGCTAATTAATTATATATACGCGTTTGATAAGTCCACATCTACTCAATACTCATCAAGGTGGTTTATTCTGGTCGCAATTATACACATGCAACACATCGCCACTTGTGGTACTGAATTATGTCGCAGAACAAAAAGGTTGACGAGTTTTCCGATTAACCACTCATTTATTAATTATCGGTCACAAAAGAATCAAACTACAAATTTTTTTAGTGCTTTGAGAAAGCAAAAAAAAAACATCGAAAAGATAGTAGTCGTAGTGTAGTATCCATAATTTTTATGCATGACGATTTAAAGAATACTTTTATTGCGATGTTCTCTGTTCTCTTTTGTTTTATAAGAGATCCTCTCTTAATTTGGTGATTTTCTTTATATTTTACAGTGTTTGACTTTGTGTTTATATTTTTCTTTATATTTGTTTGACTTTGTCTTTATATTTCTTTACAAGATGTTTTTACATTGTTTTACCGGTCTCTTATTTATCAAAAATAGAGAATTAAAAAAAAAATATTAAGTAAGAGTATAAAGCCGAGAAAACGCATAAAACAGTGTAAGAAATTACTTTGGCATATTTACTTTGAATCTTCTGTTTAATATTGCATACGTAGCATGTCGTATTGGTCTAGTGGCAAATGATAAATTCACATAAAGTAAATAATACCAATACAGAATCGAGTTTCACTTTTTGCATTTTTAAAAAATTGGTCATTGGATTAGTTAGTTTATCACATGTATGATTAAAAAAACTTTTTGCATTTTATAGAAATTGGTTATTGAGAATTAGTTAGTTTATCACATATATGATTAAAAAAACATATATTGCATAGATAACACATTAGTTAAATGCTTATGTACAAAATTGAAGACAAAGTCAAACTCTGTAGTAGAGTTAAAATACAACTAATAATTTATCTAAAATAAGAGTATAAAGCCTAGAAGGAACTGATGAGGTTTGTAGTAGAGTTACAGGGCTGCAAAATCGTCTAGTCAAAATAGGTAGAGACCAGTACAAACAGAGAGAAATTGAGCAAAAACGACGCCGCATGGTTGCACCACGAATAGTATTTTCAAAGGTGACGTTAGGCGCGTGCGGTTCACCGAAACTTGTGCCTAGTCAGTAGTCAGACACCTTTGTGGTGTAGTCTTACGTGGTCTACCTCTGCAACTTTTCAGAAACTTTTTGTTTAACAATTAATTTGGTCCCAAAATGTTAAAATATAGTAGGTAAGCAGAATTAATTAATATACAAAATTACTAGGTTATTGATAAAAATAGGCCTGTGTGAGATACCGTAATGTCTATGATGTGTCTGGTCAGATCCCCCATTTAATATTTGATACTGACTACATTGGCACATTAGCCAATTGCCTCACACGTTCTCTCCATATCATTTTTTTTCTCTTCTTTAAAGCACACGCTCAGTGCAAATATTAATGTTATGATCTCATTAATCATGTGATTATATCATTATACAAGGTTTATGAAAAAAGAAACCGAAGGCTTTTTTTTTTGCATGGTTTTAGTTTAGGCTTTTAATCTTATTTTCGTGTCAACAAATTCTTTCACTAACGTTTGTTCGCATGTGATTTTCCGTAAGTGTTCTTGCATATGGTTTATTTTTGTTTTCTGGCTTCAGTTGCAATATATTAGTACATTTCCAGATGATCAAATCCATATGGTCACTGGTCAGTCATAGAAATATTGGCATTTTATGTTTTGTAAGAACTTGCTAAAATCTTACAAAATGTTAGTTGTAATAGCTNCTTTTTTTTTTTTTTTTTTTTTTTTTTGGGCAAAGTAATAGCTTCTCTAATATTACAAAAATTACATAAATCAATTATTTGGTGCAAAACACATTAATTGGACTTCAGTTCACTCTTTGATTTGTAAGAGTAACTGAGATATGATACTTTCAAATACTCTCGGTCAATAAAAAATTCACAAAACAAAAGACTTGGATTCAACAACAAAGAAAATTTGAGAGCATGTCCCGTGGTGAAGATTCTAATTTAATTTAATATTAAATTTAATAATTTGCAAATTTCTGATACTTCTTCTCCTACGTCTAATACTCTAAATATTACATTAAACACTACTCAGTGCATATCTCTGTTGCATCTCTAAATATCTCTTAATATGTCACCACTGCTTCCAACTATCATTAATTATTGGGCCATATTGTTTTGAGTTCGCAATTTCGGGAAGATCCATTGATTATTGGGCCTGATTTTGAAAACATAGAAGCCCACCAACTTTCTTATTGACAAATCCGCGTTCAAACACCGGCGCGTGTTGTCGAGATTTCGCCGTCCCGAGAATTTGTCGCAGATAAATGGATAAACCCCAAAAGTGACCAGCTTTTAGAAAAACGTCCATGAGAGACCTCCACTTCTCTCCCAGATAATCGAATAAGGTTCGTCTTTTCTTCTTGAACTCGAGCGTGATAGCGTTGTAGAAATGCGTTTAAGAATCAGATATTGTTGGATTAGGTTTCTATTATCTTGGTTTATGGTGCTTCTTGTTACTGATTCTGACCATAATTGAATCAGAACTAGTTTGCGTAAAATTATTACACAGTGGGAAGTAGAGAGTGTTATGGCGACTATATCAACCACCACCTGGCTCTACCGAGGTTGCTTTCACCTCTGTTTCTCCAAATTCCCCTTTCTCATTTCCCATACGTTCATTTTCTGATTCCTTGCTTTTTATGTGGCAGATAAAGTGTGCACAGAGACTGTAAAGCCCGGTAATTGTATTTTGCAGGTTGGTTCTTAGACGTTATGCATTTCTTGATCAATTGTTTCTTGTTCCCATTTCTAAACTAGAGTTTCCCCGTAGAGCCGGGTTAATTGCGGATTTCCAATAAGGAGATTACATGTGGGGGTTACTTCTGGGAATCGGTCACTGCGACATTGTATCAAATGCAAGAAGGGGAATGATGATGATGGTGATGCAGGTGACAACTCTAAAAAGAGTGGAGACGGATATGAGTATGTCTCTGTTGAGAGAGCTCCTTATCATAGTTATATGGATTCTACTTCTGGAAAAATGGAACCAGCATCCGGTGCGCGTGCTAGCATTCCAGGTGAAGACTATTGGCCTGAAGGAACTTCAAGCCGTGTAAGAGCTGCTAGGGCTCCTAAACCAGCTGGTGAGTCTTCCACTTTCCCTTCACATGGAAAAAATCCTGGAAGTCGAAGAAAGAAGAACCGGAAAGCAACTCAGGAAAATGTGACCGTTGAAGCAAATGATCAAGTATCGGATTCTGAGGATAACTCTGATGAAGAGGAAAACGATAACTCAGACGGGTTTGTTGTCTATAACAATGAATCTGAGAAAGAAGAGGAAGAGAGTGGTTTTGAGTTAGACAAAAAGCTTGGACGGCCACATCCTTTTATCGATCCCACAAAGAAGAAACAGATTGAAAAGACTCTCACGAGCGATGAGATGTGGTGGAACTGGAGAAAACCAGAGAAAGAACAATGGTCAAGATGGCAAAGAAGACGTCCTGATGTTGAAACGGTTAGTCATTACAGTGATTCCGGGTTTAGCAATGTGCTTTTTCCCCAGTACTTAATCCAGTATACTATTTTCTTGTTGCAGGTGTTCCTCAAGGCAATGGCAGAAACAGGACAAGTGAAGCTCTATGGGGAAGAACCGACGCTCACGGAAACTTCTCTTTATAGAGCAAGACGACATCTTTTCAAGGAAGAGAGGTATCTAAATATAACTGACTTTCTACTTAAATGGCCTGTTTTGCTAGTTTCTTTGACTTTGTCTATAATTCTTAGGCTGCAAGCTGAGCGGGAGAGATTAGTGAAAGTAGGTCCAATGGCTTTCTATTCTGAATGGGTAAAAGCATGGAAAAGAGACACATCAAAGGAAGCTGTACAGAAGCATTTTGAAGAGACGGGTGAAGATGAAAACACCCAACTGATTGAGATGTTTTCTTACCAAACAGATCGAGAATACCGGATAATGATGGGCACTGATGTAAGGATCAAGAGAGATCCTTTGGCAATGCGGATGAAGGAGGATCAAATTAAGCAAAGTACGAAACTTTAACACCTAAACCAACTCATCATGGATATTCAATCGCTCGATTAACTTTCTAACTTTCTTTCAGTATGGGGAGGGGATCCAGTTTATCCAACAATTAACTACATTCAAGATCCCGATGCCGTTATCGATTTCAGGGGACCTGATTTTCATGAGCCGACACCAAATATGCTCTCTTATCTGAAGGAGGTTAGTCTACCTATGCTCATAAATTCTTTTCCTTTTTGGTCTTTTGTCTGATTGCATTCTTTGTTATCAGAATGGCAAAGTCATCTCGAGAGAGATGCACGAATCTCTACTGGCAAAAGAGAAAACAGAGCAGGTCGAGGTAAAATGACCAATCTCTTATTCTCTTAGGTACAAATTGGAATGAGAGTTTTCGTGGTTTGGTTTGAGTTGTTCATTAAACTGCATGAATGCAGGTGCCAGACATTGATGATGCAATGGCACAAGCTGTTGATATTGGTGAAAACGATGTGAGTATCATCGATTAGATCAGACCCTCTTCTTCGTATTGGTGTTATCATGCTGAGACATCGTTTGAGTTTTTATCACAGGATGAGGAAGACGATGGAGAGGTAGAAAAAGACGAGAAAGTGCCAAGGAACTGGAGTGTCTTGAAGAGTACCCCTGAGCTTCGCAACTCCAAGGTAAAAGCCACATTCAGCTTTAGCCGCCTATATGTATATTTATGCGTGTTTGATGTTATGTGATTGGTTTCTGAAACAGCCTAAACCAAAGAAGGAAGGTCAGATGTCTCTAGACGAGGCCGTGGATGATTCTGAGAACTTAACCGATTTTCTCATGGATTTTGAAGAGGACGCTGACCCTTAACCGGTTTTTATGTATGTTTCCGGTTCAATGTAAAGCATTTGAAGTGGTTAAATTCTGAAATAATTTATCACAAAAAAATTGGGTGAGTTTTGAAGAAAATTGTTAACTCTCTTTAAATGTAACATTCCTCTTTGAAGATCTACACCACTTCTGAAATTAAAATTTAGGGAACATTGACCATTAAATTCCAACACATTTTGCAGAACCATTTAAAATTCACAATATATAATAAATGGAACCTAAATCATTGCAAATGGTTTGATGGTACATTGAGTATTGGAAAATTGGAATATGGTTTGTAACAACGTAGTCTATTGAAAACCAGAGCTAAACCAAATTCAACAGGAATGGTATCACAAGTTGTAGTTCCCTGTCTATTTTTTTCTTTATGTATTCTTCCTTCTATGTTGTTAAAATGCAACACAACAACTTATCCAACAAATTATGTCGTGAAACAAATTGGATAAAAAAACAAAATCCTACGAATGGAATGGAATGAAATGAAAGCTCCTCATAATGTTATGAAGATGTTTGGTATACAGAGAGAACCTTTTCCCCTCTTCATTTGTTTCTGCTAATGACTCTATGGGTCAAGTCAATAAGCGCCCGCCTCGATCTTTTAACATCTTCGTTCTCAGTTGCAGGTAGAGACCCAATTGCTTCTGCTGCGAGGTTGGCATGTTTCATAGCTAAATCTCTTGTCCTTTGTATTCCATTGCTTTTCCCAAGATACTCCAATACCTGATTTTTGTATGAGATATATAATTTTAGAATAAGAGCCTTTAAATTGGTATTCAATATATTAGTTTGAAGATTTTTTACTGTCCTATACTTACAGTATCGACGTTCGTTGGATTATTTTCAAGTTGATCTACAACTTTGCGTAGTTGAGGAAACTCCTCCATGGCAAAGAGGACTGGAGCTGTTATGATTCCATGGCTGATATCCGACAAGGATCCCTTCCCGAGTGAGGCCGACGTGCCTGTGAAATCAAGAACGTCGTCTATCAATTGGAATGCCAAACCCTGTAAAGATAGAAACCTGATCAGAATTGTGAAAGAAAATTAGTGCCAATGAAGCTAACATTTTGTTAAAGACAATAACGAACCAGATTCTTCCCGTATTCAAAAGCTAACGTGGCAACTTCTGCTGTTTGTCCAGCAAGAAGGGCAATTGCTTGGCAGCTATTTGAAATTAGTGATGCTGTCTTATAATATGTTTTCAGCATGTAGTAGTCCATACTGCACCCATGAAAAAAAATCATCGTCTTTCATTAACTAGAACTAGAAGCAGCTATTATCAGGTTGTGAACTGTAAAACCGACCCTATTTTTGATTCTTAGACATTAACTGGCAGCATTGAAGACTTGCGTAGACTTTTTTTAAGGTTTATTTGACTGGGAAGAATATTTTTACCTATGACGCTGATCGTCTGTACAAGTCATTTGCATGGTTTCACCGGTAACAAGATGTTCTACAACAGTTGCAAGTAAAGATACAACCTACAGAAGAGAGAAATAATAAAGAAGTATGCTTCAAAGAGAAGATGATGAATTCTTAGGACTGATGTCACTGATTCTAATTTATATCACGGCAGGTTTAAATTGGCCAATCAGTGACAGTATCTGAAAAAGAGAAGCAATGTCTTGGATAAGTATCCTAGTCTTTTTTACCTCTGTGTTCTTTAGAGAAGCGAGAGCCACACAAGCCCGGGAAAGCAAAAAGTCTCCTGCTAATACGGATATCTATAACAAGAAGTCAACGGTGATCTTAATTAATAATTACAGCACAACTGACAATAAAAACAAAATCAGTCATGTCTTAGACAGCAGAAGCTAGTGTCAAGGGAATACCTTGTTACCCATAACAAAGTTTAAGGAACCAACACCACGCCTAGTATCGGCATCATCCAAGACATCATCGTGCAGGAGGCTTGCAACCTACAAATGGCCAAAGTATTACTAACTGAAATTAAAAAGGTGACTGGATCTTAGATTTTTAATTACTGTTTAGAGCAAATGTGTAGTTACTGACATGTATCATTTCGGTGATTTCAGCGATACCCCGTTGCCTTACGCGTAATTCTGATGGGACTATATCTGCTGTTTCAGCAGCCAATGCTTCTGGTACGCGTACATTCAGAGCTGTTGCCATCAACAGCAAAATCTATAGACATAAACTTAGACTGGTTATGATATTGAGAGAGAAAACGAATCAGAACATGATGACAAAACATAAAAGAGATAATTGATCATTACAGTTGGACGAAACTGTTTTCCTTCGACACCCCTTTTGAAGAAGTACTCAGCTGCAGAGGCAAGCTTCGGAACCTGACAGGAGAATACAGATTAAGCTTAAGAAACCAGAAGCAAATTTGCTTACACCGCTCTTTAATGAACATGAATAAACAAAAATTTGCTACTTACCTCGGCAACTACCATCTCTCTCAACTTATTACTAAGAAGTGAGAGCTCATCGGCAACAAGTGAAAACGGGTCAAGCTCCTCCTAGGAAAGAACAGTCTTACTCTTTCAGCAGTCGAGAAAGAAGAGAAAATAAGTTGAAAAATCCAATAACTAATTGAACAAGATCCTTCACAAACTATGAGATAAAGTAAGAACATAACAGCTGGGTTTTGAGAGATATTCCTTATACAAGTGAAGTACATCTTAAAGTCTAGCCATAGATGATGGTAGTTAGAGTTCATCAATGTAAATAGTAAAAAGGGGAGCAAAGAACAAACCTCGACTAAGGAGCTGCTCTGGTGATAGAATTGATGAGTAAGAGCACCAAAAACAGGAGAGGAGCTCAAAGAATAAGTTCCTCTGCAAACATAACCCTACTAAAACATCACAAAGAATAACACATTGGTCAGGTCACCAATTCTACATATGCTATAAAGATTTAGTAAAATCTCTCTTTCACACAGGTAAAAAGTACCCAAATTGGACCCATAAAATACGAAATGAAAATTTTTCTCTGAGTTACAATATTAGAAACTAGAAAGAGAAGAGTGAGTTTTAGGTGATTACTCCATTCTCCAACCTCATCAAAAAAAGTGAAAATTCCAACAAACACCCAAAATAAAAAAACCAAACCTTTATTCAATAAATAATAATCTGAATGATCAAATCAAATCAAATCTTCAAACCCAGAATAAAATTAATAAAAAGGGAACAAACCCATAAATCAGAAACCCTAATCGAGTAATTTCTGAATTTTTAAAAGAGATTAGAAACGTTTGAAATTACCTTGTGTGTAAAGTCAGAGCAAGAGTGGCCTTGATCGGGAAGGATTGGGTGGCGAGGAGAAGCGAGAAGAGACTGAGAGCAGCCATAGAAGCTGCGGTTTCTGAGAAGCTTGGAAGAAATCCGAGAGATACTTCTTGTGAATAACATTATTCTTCAGGGATCGAAAGGAAGAGACTTTGTTCGGTTCTGAATCTGAATAGAAGAAGAAGAAGAACCCAAAGCCGACTTTGTTTCGTTTTGACAAAAGTGAATAATAAAATTAACGAAGCGGAAAATGACGAAGACGAACCTCAGCCATGAGAATGGAAAATTAATGTTGTATTATTTTTTTTTTGTTAACTTAGAGATTTTAGCATCCGGACCAAGTTACCAGCGCCTTTTTAGGGCTTTTCTCCTCCTCTTACTCTAAGGGTTTAATGCTATTTTATTTTAATTATTAATTTTACATCTTGGGTAAATAGGGGTATAAATACCAAGAAGTTGACCAATAAAAAAATAAAAATATGTAAATACAAAGAAATTATACAATGCTTGAAAAACATAAGTATTCCGGTTTAACTCTTTGAATCAGAATTGAGGAATCTAAGATCATCTTCGGTCCATAAATAATGAAGTGTTTTAACTTAATTTTAACTCAAAAGGAAAAGAAAAATGAAATTATTTGGTCCATTGTTCACAGAATTGTGTTTTCTCTCGTATCTGGAAAACACACCACGTGGCGTCTTTCGATTGGCCTGAGAGAAAATATAAACCAACATTTATTTCCTTTCATTTTCTTGTTTTTTTTTTCTCATTGTCGATTTAGGTTGAATCAATTGACGTTTAAGGCTCTAAATCGATTATTCTTTGTCTCAGAGACCATTTTTCTTTTGGATCGAGTAATGTTGAAATCGATCTCGATTTCTCGATTTATATTTCTCTGAGATCGATCTCCAACTTCGATCTTGAAGTCTCAGGGTTCCTCAGTTTGGCGTAAGGGAACATCTAGTCCGCCGTCGAGTCAATTGAATCGGCAAGGTTCATCTTCTCCTTCTCTGATCTTCTTGCATGGTGGTGTAATGCACCGGAAATCCATGAGTCCAATGATCTCAGTTTGATCTCTAAGACCGCTTCATTAAACCTTAGAGATTAGTAGTGTACTTGTTTAGAAGATCAAAGCTAGGGATTTTGAGGAAACATAGAAAGATGGAGAATGCGAAGAGAGCTTTAGTAAGGTATAACTCTGATGCTAGTTATAGATTGTTTGATTAGGTTGCAGATTTGTTTGCTGAGTTGTAGAAATCAGATTTGATGTGTGTGAATTTGAATGAGTTGAATAAGTTTGAGTTAACTTCAAAATGGTGTCCTTCGGGTGATTCTTCGTATGATAAGACTACTTTGATATGTGAGGCAATTTCCAAAAGGGTTTTCCTAGAGAGGAGTATGAAGGAGTCGAGGAAGCGCATTATGTGTATAAGATTAAAGATAAGTTGAGGAAAGAGGTTCTTGTTTCGTTGCGTGAAGCTCTCAAATTGCCCGAGGTATCTATAAGTGCAAAGGAATGGAACTTGTTGAAGTACAATAGAGTTAACTCTGTGGCTATGAAGACTTACAAGAAGCTCATTGCGGATCGAAACATGATAGTGAGAGGTTTACTGAGTTTTTGGGGGATGTGAAATTTGGGAAGGCGAGGATCCCGGCTGGTGAGTTGCTTCCTTTTGAGATAATCAAACAGTTTGAGGATGATAGTGAAGGCGATGTTGTTGTTGAAGTTGCAGAGCTTCAGTGGGCGAGAATGGTGGATGATCTTGCCAAGAAAAAGAAAATGAAGAATTTGTTTATGATTTATGATGTCTTAGGAAGCATGCCTGGTACACCTGTGGAGGTTTGTGTGGCGCTCGGACTATTGGTTTTAGAGCTTAACGAGGAGCCGTGAAAAGGGAAAGTTATCAACTTTAGTAAAAACCCAAAACTTTATACAGTCATGGGTTAAAGTCTGAGAGAAAAGACTGTGAGTTTGTAAGGAAAATGGACTGGGAAATGAACACATATTTCCAAAGGGTGTTTGATCGGGTTCTAGAGGTTGAAGTCGAGAATAACTTAAACAATGATCATATGATCAAGCGGTTGATTGTGTTCAGCAGCATGAAGTTTGATGACACAATGGGGCGCGACCATAAGATTGTTAATCACTCCAAACTTTTTATAGTGTCATTTGTATAAATAATTAAATAACATTTTTATTAAATACACATTTTCAACATAAATAATTATTTTCAATTCTTAACACATCCCTGTCTGAGTGTCTTCAAAAAAAAAAAAAAAAATTTGTTAGAAGTAGTTAATGGAGTTGTTAGAATAAATTAATATTAATTAATTTTAAAGACACTCATTACTGTTATTAGTGTGTCTCTAATGGTCTAAAAGGATTTCTTTATCA
The DNA here is from genome assembly GCA_900406245.1 of Odontarrhena argentea. Taxonomy (NCBI): domain Eukaryota; kingdom Viridiplantae; phylum Streptophyta; class Magnoliopsida; order Brassicales; family Brassicaceae; genus Odontarrhena; species Odontarrhena argentea. The sequence continues at coordinate 8,167 of OVAF01001130.1, read as the reverse complement.
ATGGAGATACTCTGGTTTCTTACAAATAATTTTATTGATTTTTAAGATTATTAATATGAAATAACTCATATTTCAAATTAATTTGGCATATTCGTAATATTTCGACCGCAAGGTCCATAACTATTCACATAGACCATGATGCACTTGTTTTTTTTTTAGGGAAAAATCCTGAAAAATATGCCAACATATTTGTCAGAAAGATACACGAATTATTTCGGTTGTTGAAACAATACATAGACTATTAAGTTTGCTAATTTAATGCACTAACCTTTGAATTTTGTTAGTTTTCCTAACCCTAGTTAACGGATGTTAACGCCTGTTTATGTGTTTGTACAATATTTTATGACAACATAGTTTGTACAATATCTATTTATGTGTTTATCTTTTTCGTTTGATAATCAATTAATTACATGTTTGATTTCTTGATTAAAAACGTTGTTTTTGTTACATATTACATGCTTAATAATTTCAGAAAAATCCTACATATACAATTCTCATGTTTATATTAGATTAATTATTTAATTAGAATAGCAAAATAGGAGAATTTCAAAACTATCATTTTTACGTCCCGCTTTTCGAAAATACCTTTGGAAGGGGGTTATTTTTAAAAAAAACCATTTTTTAAGTAAAAAATATTACTAAGATTTTAAGTTTTTTGGGTTTTAAGTTTGTGTAATAAACGAAAAAAATTATGGTTTTTTTGAAGTAAAATAGTTCGTGTAATTTTATAGAAATGTAAATTAGTTGATGTATTTTTATTGGTTTTCCTCAAAAAAGAAGAGGGGAAATTTTGGGTATTCATTATTTCGACTAATTAACATCTGTTAACTAGAGTTTGAGGAACTTACAAAATTCAAAATATGGTGTATTAAACTAGCAAATTTATTAGTCCGTGTATTGTTCGAACAACCGAAATAATTCGGGTAATTTTCTAGCAAATATAAAATAGTTGAGGTATTTTTTCCGGGTCTTTCCCTTTATTTATTTTATTGAGCATTTAAAATATGTGATGATTCATTTTTGGCATTTTGTGACTCTGCATCACACTATACTTTTTTTAAATTTTTTATATTAATCATATATTTTCATGATGTTTTTTCTTTTTCAATTTTTTCTTCAATGTATCTCTTCTCTTCCCTTCAACCATAATTTTTTCTCTATTTAATTTTCTCCCAAGAAACTAGGAGTTGACACAATATCCGTGGATCCGTTATCCGATCCGGATTCTTTCTGAATCCATTCCAAAAAATAGGATATCCGGGGTGTCCGGATCCGGATCTGTTTTTATATACATATTCACTAAATGTATGTATAAAATATATATGTTGTTAACAATAAATAGAAAAATACTTCAAAAAAGTATTATATATATATATATATATATTTGATTAAAATGAACAAATTTTAATGGTTTTCATTGATATTTCTTATTTACTTACATTTTTATTTATTTATTTTTATAATTTTGTTAGTATTATATAATTATTTTTATTAATTTAAATGGTTTTGGACGGATATCCGTGGATCCGTCGGATCCATCAAAAAAATCCAGATATCCTATCCGCGCGTACCCACCCCTACATGAAACAAGACTTTCTCTCTCTGAATCTTTCAATCCTCCTCACTTTCTAATTCTCACGAACCTCCTCATTTTCTTAATCTTTCAAACCATTGAATAGATTCGATTTTGAAATTTTGAATTTCAAAGAAATTCCAATCCCAAAACCTATATATCATACTAACCTATATATCAAAGAAATATCGAAAGTCGATGTTAGAAGAAGGCATGTGCATGTTTCGCTATTCCTCATTATACCTCGTTATAGTTGATTGTATCAAATATTCGTCCATGTAACATATTACTAATTAAAAGTACACGACAATATAACATATTATTTATTCATGTTACATGTTATTTTATTTAGATATAATCTTGTCTGTATATTATTCTTTTGAAACATGGAAAAATAACACAATATTTATCAAAATTTCATGGAATACATGACATTACAACTCATATATATATATATATATATATATATATATATATATATATATGTTGAGACAGATAACATGATATATATCAAAAATAATTTATCTCTGATTATAACATGATATTTTTTTTTTTGGTAAGATGATTATAACATGATATTGTAATCCATTACAATATATTTAGCATGATATTGTTGTAAATGTATCATAGCATGATATTATAACTCATACAGATATTATATATATATATATATATATATCGCAACAAATAACATGATGTTTATTAAAATAACATGATATATCTCTGAATATACCATGATAATTCATATATGACAATATTTTCACACAATATCATTGTAAATGAATCATGGTATACACGATATATTACATATATTATATATATATATATATATATATGTCGCAACAAATAACATGATATTTTCACATGATATCGTTGTAAATGATCAATATATTTAGCATGATATTATAACTCATACAGATATTATATATATATATATATATATATGTCGCAACAAATAACATGATGTTTATTAAAATAACATGATATATCTTTGAATATACCATGATAATTCATGACAATATTTTCACATAATAGCGTTGTAAATGAATCATGGTATATACGATATAATAACTCAACCTTATGTAACCCAAATTGTAACATATTTAATAGTCATAAAAGATTGTTACATTATTGTGATTAAAAATCATTGTGACGATTTTATTGTGACGTTTTAAAATATGTGTCAAATTGGTCACAACCAAATTATTGTAACTAAATTTTTGCCATTGTGACTAAAAAAACCATAACAACGACACTTTTTTGTTGCACTTTATAATCTCAAAAAGTTTTAGAGTGAGAGAGTTCCATTCAGAAGAAAATATAAAACTACTTTATAAAAGAAGTGGAAAAGGAAAAAGAAAATGTGTGTCAATCTCACAATATTTTTATAATCCTTTATTATGTCACTACAAGAAAACATGCCAATTGCGACAGCAGTATTAGTTACACAATAGTCGCAATAAGGGTGTTTTGCGACTACACTATAACCAAAACATGTAGTTGCAATACGCTGGTTGCAATAAGTTATAGTCGTATAGTAGTCGCAAAAATGTGACTGAATTGCTACTAAATTACAACACACAGATTTAGTCGCAATTAGTGCGACTACTATAGCAACCACTTAAATATCTATGATTGTATAAGTGGTTGGTTTGTAGTCGCAAAAATTAGTCGGTATGTAGTTGCTATTTTTCATTTGTTACTAAATTGCAACTGAATTGAAATTTTGTCTATTAGTCGCAATGTAGTCTCAAGTAAAATATGCGACTAAGTTGTGACTTTTTGTTTTGTTGCAATGTGGTCTTAATTGGGTTGCTAATTTTTGCGACTACTTTGATTATGCAATCCTAGTTTAGTTGCTATGTAGTTACATACATTTGCAACTACATTGAGACCATTTTTGGTAGTATAGAAATTCATATAAACACGTAGTTGCATTGTAGTTGTAAATAAAATTATACTATTAACAATTTTATTTGGTAATGAATTGTTAAATATTTTATTTAATATTTTATTTTATTTTACAATATTACGTATTTATACAATTTTGTGTATGTATACAATATATAGATATTTATACAAATTTTGGAACTGCAAATAAATAATATTATTAATATTTCTTTTTTACAAAAATACAAAGTACAAGAAATTACAAAATCAAAATACAATATAAATACAGATATACTTAAAAAAAAAAGTATAGATCTCCACTGTAAAAGACGTCGCCGCTCCACCATCATCATGGATACTCCTTCGCGGGAGAAATAAACGTCGCCACTCTCCACCATCACTACTACTCCCTCCACTCTTCCTTGTTTACCTCCTCCTCTCTTGTTCCCCTTCTCCCTTCCGCCACAATCGTCTCAACGATTGATTCATCTCCAACGGCGGCGGTTTCAATGACTGAACCCTAATCAAAGTTGCTCCTTTTCATCTGAAACAAAGTCTTCATTGACGCGGCCAGATCTGACCATCTTCGAATGCTTCATCCGCTTCGACGAAATCTCTGCTTTTACACTCGTGAACGAGAGGAAGAAGAACAACAAGAGAAGCGAGAGGAAGAAGAAGAGGTTGTGAGAGTTGGGAAAGAAGAAGAATCGATGAAGAAGATGAAGAGATTGTGAGAGAGGAAGAAGAAGAGAGGATGAAGATGTAGAGATCTGTTCTCTTTTTACTCTTTTTTTTTCATCGATCCCCTTCTCTTTTTTTTTTTCTCTTTTCCCTTCTTTTATGGAAAATATCAATTATTAATAATTGTTTTTAATTGATCTGTAACCGTTGATTATTCTAATCCAATGGTCGAGAATAGATATAGAAATATGTTGCAGATTGATGATGTGGAAGCTCTTTTCATATTCACCATTGATTGTTTTGATCTAATGGTCCACAATTAATTGTTATATATATATATGCCTTTTTATCATAATTTTTATGTATGTTTTAAACATAAATGTTTTCTATAATTTAAAGTTGATAAATCTTTTATATAAATGATTATTCAATTTTTCATATTTTCTGATACATGATTGTGTAGTCTAAAAATTTTAAATGGATTTATAATCATTTATGGTATAAAATTTTACGGTGTTTAGAATTTGGGTTTTAAAGAATTTAGGAGTAATGGTTTGGTAATTAAAGTTTAAAGGTTAAACTTTAGGGTTCTATACATGCATAACTTAAAAATTTTGGTCCATAATCCAATATTGTACAAGTGTAATATTAACACTTATGATTTTAACTTGATTTCGCAAATGTAAAATAAATTTTTAAAAAAATCTTATTTCATCTTACAATGACACTTGATGAGAAACCATAAAAATTAGTAGATTTGATGAGAAGAAATTTTATTTGGTGAGGATTGGAAAGAAATTTGTGTAGTAGTCACAAAACAGTTGGAATGTAGTTACAATTTTGGTAAATAGTCGCAAAATAGTCGCAAAAATTATGACCAATATGCGACTACATGAAGAATATGGTCGAAAATTGGTTGCAATGTAGTTATAAAGCAATAAGTAAAAATTTTAAAATCAAGAAAATGATTGCCTTGAGCACCCAATTCATTGTTGGTGTGATGAGAAGTGTAAATAGGCTTGTGTGAGATTCTATACATGCATAACATGAATTTTTTGGTCCATAATCCAATTTTGTACATGTGTAATATTAACATTTATGATGTGTAGTTGCTAGTCAGTTGGAATGTGGTCGCAAATTTCGTTGTTGGTTGCAAAGTAGTCGCTTTTTTGCGACTAATTTGCAACTAAACCACAAATGTTATCCCAATCTTCGTAATCAGTTGCAAAAAGTCTCAATAATTGCAACTACATTGCGACTGCCTTCGGAAAGTGGTTGCATTTCAGTTGTAATGTAGTATCAAAGAAAATGCAAAATTCTTTAAAATGAAAAAAATGATAGGTTTAAGCACTCAAAATCATTATGTGATTATTGAGAATGAATAATATGCATGTTTAAGATTCTTTATATGCATGAATTAAATTTTTTAATCCATAATCTCATGGATCACATTAGTGTATAACACTTAATGTTTTTTACTTGTATTTATGGAAATCATGATTTTGGGAACAAAAAATAATTGTTTTTTGTTTTCCTATGTCATTTTAGTTAAATAATTGTTGAGAAAACACCAAATGTGAGTGAATTTGAAGAGATTAAATTGTATATTAGTGAGAAAAGGAATAAATGTGATGTGTAGTCGCTAGTTAGTTGAAATGTGGTCGCAAATTTCGTTGTTGGTTGCAAAGTAGTCACTTTTTTGCGACTAATTTGCAACTAAACCACAAATGTGGTCCCAATCTTCGTAATCAGTTGCAAAAAAGTCTCAATAATTGCGACCACATTGCGACTGCCTTCGGAAAGTGGTTGCATTTCAGTTGTAATGTAGTTTCAAAGAAAATGCAAAATTCTTTAAAATGAAGAAAATGATAGGTTTAAGCACTCAAAATCATTATGTGAGTGTTGAGAATGAATAATATGCATGTTTAAGGTTCTTTATATGCATGAATTAATTTTTTTTATCCATAATCTCATGGATCACATTAGTGTATAACACTTAATGTTTTTTACTTGTATTTATGGGAATCATGATTTTGGGAACAAAAAATAATTGTTTTTTGTTTTCCTATGTCATTTTAGTTAAATAATTGTTGAGAAAACACCAAATGTGAGTAAATTTGAAGAGATTAAATTGTATATTGGTGAGAAAAGGAATAAATGTGATGTGTAATCGCTAGTTAGTTGGAATGTGGTCGCAAATTTCGTTGTTGGTTGCAAAGTAGTCGTTTTTTTGCGACTAATTTGCAACTATAAATCACAAATATGGTTTAATTTGCGACTGCTTTCAGAATGTGGTTACAATTCAGTTGTAATGTTGTTTCAAAGAAAATGCAAAATTCTTTAAAATGAAGAAAATTTTAGGTTTGAGCACCAAAAAATCATTATGTGTGTGTGTGTTGAGAATGAATAATATGCATGGTTAAGGTTATTTATATGCATGAATTAATTTTTTTTTTTCATAATCTCATGGATCATATAAGTGTATAACACTTAAGGTTTTTTACTTGTATTTATGGGAATCATGATTTTGGGAATAAAAAAAAAATTGTTTTTTTTGTTTTTCTATGTCATTTTAGTTAAAGAATTGATGAGAAAACATCAAATATGAGTGAATTTGAAGAGATTAAGTTGTATAGTGGTGAGAAAATGAATAAATGTTATGTGTAGTTGCTAATAAGTTGGAATGTGGTTGCAATTTTTGTAATTGGTTGCAAAGTAGTCGCATTTTTGTCGTGCATCAGTTGACACTAAATAGAGACTAAAAGACGTAGTTGCAGATAAAGTAACTACTTTGCAACCACAAGTTTAGGACTACATTGTTAGTTGTAATTTAGTCGCAATGTATTTGCGACTACATGGTTAATTGCAAAGCAGTCGCAAAAATTGTAACTACTATGCAACTCTTCTTTTTAGTTGTATTATAGTCACAATGTGGTTGTAATAATGCCACTATTTTCCGATTCTTGTATTTTAGTCGCAAAAATGCGACTATATTTTTTTGGTCGGTATTTAATCGCAATCTAGTTGCGTTTTAGTCGCAAATTATTGCGACTACATTTGTAGTCGCAATTTTTAGTTGCAATCAGCCTGTTTTCTTGTAGTGTGTATATCTATGTAATGAACAAATATGTAATGATTTATTATGTAATTCAATTTTTGTTTGTGAATATGTGATATATATGGCTATGGTTTAAAGCTAATGGTTGATCGAGTGGACTGAAATTTATAAGCCCAATTTTCCCAACTGGCCCAATGACCTAAAAGAACTAAAGAACATTTGATCCGAAACAGAAAATGAAAAGGTGTTTCAAGATATCTCTGTTTTTTCAATTTTTCATTGTATCTACCGGACTCTAAACACAAAATATATTCTTCTTAGACTGTCCATAACCTCCAGTTCTAGTCTCATGGAGATTGCACACTACCTGCATCAGAAACACTTCCCGACTCAGAATCTGCATAGAGTCACATAAACAAGACACCACTCAGCAACGTCTAAACATTATAACCGTGAGACATCTCTGAAGACCTCCTTGAAACTCTGTATTGTTTTTAACCCTTCCAGCTTTCTATGCACTAGTTTTCTACCAGGATTGACATCTCTGAAGACCTCCTTGATTGTTGAGTCCATAATTTCTTGATTTCTTGTATTGTTTGTAAGCATTCCTTCTATTATTAGTGTGTTGTTGATTTCTTGTATACATCTCGTTACAGGACTGATGACAGTAGCAACGATTATGGAGGATCTTGCAGTTTGGCTAGGTATTGTTTGTCAATATTCTACTTCGATTGATGTGCGTCCCATCACTCGCTGAGACTCTCTGCATTGTATGTTTAAAGTGGGCATGCAGACGAACAACAAAACATGTTGCTTGGAATTGAAACAGTTGTTAAAGGTAGGTGCTTAGTGCTGTATCTTTATTGGTTGAATATAATATATATTATCATGCTGCCCACTTGAGAGAATCTGATGTAGTTCGTTTGTGAGGAACCGAATCAAATAAAATCCTAAACCCCACTAAC
>OVAF01001129.1:0-25622 GCA_900406245.1 Odontarrhena argentea | reverse complement strand
CGGATTTTAATCCAAATGCTCCATCCAGATTGTCTATCCGGATTGAGATTCCAAACTGAGAAACAAACGGGGCCTTACACTTAATTGATGCCCTCTGAAAATTTGGATAGAATCTTTGTGAGTAGTCTACTTCGGGGCGAGAGCTGCAGATGCAGCAGCAGCTTCTGCTATGAGAGCAACTGGTTGATGAGCCTTGAGGCAAGCACCAATGTCAAAAACGTGTAACTCTGACCCATCATAAAGCAGATTCAGTCCTGGAAGAAATTACATTTCTTTGAATTCGGAGTTTTATGCAATATCAAAAAATAAGAAAAAGTGGGTTTACCTACGTTATAACTCGTATTCTATCTAAATTTTTTTGAATCGGTAGAAAATTTATCTTCTAACTTATCCTTGAACAGAACTTATGTTATGTTTAACATTGATATTCTACTAGTTTTAGAATTTGTATTCTATTTTACCTTTCGTTCTACTTAATCTAGAATTCATATTCTATTTTATTTTGTCGTTCTACCTAATTCAGAATTCGTATTCAATCGTATCATACGCTTTCTATCTTTAATGTCAAGACCTAACAAAAAAAAACTTGAATGTCAGAGATGGATACGATTCAAATCTATGTTATATTTGATGGAAAAAAATATGGTAAAAATATAACTTAGAAGAGATGAAGACAAACCGTACGTGATTTAGATTTTGATAATTTAATTTTTTAGGGGTTAAATATCATGCTGTTTTTTTTTTTTTTTAACATAAACATCGTGTTGTTTTCAAATATAAAATAACATGTTGTTTTCGAACCTCCAAGAAGAAAGATGATGACAATATCTAGAATCTAGATCTCCTCCTCTGACGTCCTTCTCGTCGTTACCATATGATAACGGTGTTTTTATGCATCGGGTACCAAATAAATTTATACCCGACTACGCACACTGAAATTAATTGATGTAGTATAGATGGGGTCGAACAAAGAGACCAATGAACAATCTAGACTAGTTATGCAATGCAATAAGTAGATACTGATATTGGAAGTAGATATATAACGGTGCAAGGGAAGGATCATGTAACGATACGATTGGTGATAAATGAGAGACAAGTGACCGAGTAACGAAAGGACAATCGTGAAAAATGATGAAAGTGATGAGTGTAACAAGTGATGACAAGTAGTTCAAGTGGTGAACAGTAGCAAAGATGATGATTGAGGATGTAAACAATAATAAGAAAGCGTTAAGATCTAAGTAGGTTCGGTATAGCATAATCGAATAGTAGACATTCGGACTAGTGTCGATCGCCACTTTTGCATAGTGTCGATCGCCACCTTTCCAAGGTGGGTGTCGGACGACAAGGAGTCATGCATTAATTTACTAGGATTTTAAGACTCTAATTAATCTAAGAAACCAAATGATTTGAGGTTTTTGAAAGACTAAAACTACTAATTGAAAAGAGAATCCAAAATGGGTTAAAAAACAAAAAAAAAAGACAATGCAATAATTAAACACTAAACAAGACAATAAACTAGGAGAAAAGACTAAATTAAAAATCAAACAAGGAAAATATTGAGCTTTGAGTCTAGCAATGTGATTGAGGTAGAATATGATTGATGATCAATAGTGATTTGGGAATAACAAGGCACTATCCTAAAACATGAGATATTAATCTAGCACTAGTCCACTTCGTGGCACTAATATTATATTTTAATGGCTTATTTTCACTAAACTTTTGCATGTGAGTTAACTATTTAAGAAGCATTAACGAACAAGCTCATTAAGTTTACTAATCACCCTAACATCATATTTCTATGGCTAGAGAAGATGAGCTAAGTAAAATCTAGTTCGAACATTTCATCGAACACCCTTTGGGCCTCATGAAAGTCTTATGATCTATCTTTGATTGCACAAGCCAAATCTAGCATTAAGCGTATATAAACTTAAGAAAATCATAACAAAAGCCTAATCTACCATCAAGCATTCATCAAACTTCCCTAATCTACTAGACCCAAAACTCAATGGTAAGATTACTCACTCATAGCTATGGAGAAAAAAAAAAACGAAATCTAAACTACAAATAATGAAAAGAGATTAAAGAAATGATCAAAGAAAATATTCAATAATCATAAACTTCAAATCTCATATCCATATAAACAAAAGAAACTTAGAATAATGAGAGTTGCAAACACTTTACAACTTTTACAAAACTTATAACTTGGTGCCTAAACCCCTTAGGGTTTTAAGTACAGTATTTATAGGAACTAAGGATGATGCTCTTGGTTTACAACAAACCAAAACAATCAAATTGAATTTGGAGTAAATTGGATTCGGTTTAGCTAAACCGAATTCTTCAATTTTCCTCTTCAAATCAATTTCACCTGTTGGTGGAGAGGTGTTTTTGACTGGTGGAAACCTCTGGATGAAACCACCGGTCCGTGGGTCGGTATTTTGGGTCGGTGGATTCATTTTTTCACTTGCTTCAGCTTCGAGCTGGGCATACACCGCTTCACTGTTTTACTTGCATCTTTTTGACATGAACTCTAAATGCAATGCAACTACCATCATTGGAAAGCTGATTCAGTTATATATATATATATATATATATATATATGTTGTTTCAAAATTTCAACTAGAAAATTCAATGGGAAGGTCTTCATATGATTCGATCTCTAAGACCCATTAGATCTCTAAAACGTTTTTAGTGAGTTTATTGGTTTTCGGTGACTCTCTTGATGTTTTTTCCTTTTCTCCTCTTAGTCTCGTTTTCTACTTCCCCTTGTTTTTGTCGAGAACGACTTCGTTTGTGTTTTCTCAGTTTGGTTTTTGGTATGTGACGACTTAAACACTATGTTTTTTGTTCTTTATGTTCATCCTTAATTCCGGTTCGTTTCCAAGGCCTTGTCGGATCGCATCCTTCATCATCCTCTCTCGTCTATGCTTAGTCTCCTCCCCAAGAAGTATTCATCAGACTCGGTCGAGGTCTGATTTTTTGACGCGTCCCTCTCTCTGGAGCAAGTTCGATTTGGTTTCGATGCATCGGTCCTAGTATTTTGATGGAACTTTTTAATTCTCAAAGGTTTGTCATCTGATACCTTTCTCAGGAAGCGTTCGCTCTAATTTATGAAGTCTACCAATTTCAATTGAGGACATGAAGTGTCTCAGCAAGGCAGTCACTTGTTTGTTGTTTGTATGTGCCATTTTGAGCTTCATTATGAAGAACCAATTTCAAAAGTTTGAGCATCTAGTGATAAAATTATAGTTTAGAGTTTGTAATTTTTTCTTTTAGCTCCTTTAATTAAACTATTGACTCTCTTACATAGGGTGTAAATGGTACCGGCTTAATCTGGCTGAATGGAATCTGGCTGAATGTAACATATTAGATTTATCAAAAGAATAAATATAGTTGATTAGGTAACTAAAATAACTAAGATAAATTAATAAATTTATTTATTTTAATAATTAATAACGGAATAGTTGTAAGCAATAAAAAAAACAAAAAATTATGAATGAATAATATCTAGAAGTGAAAAAAATGTTTGGAATTTTTTATCTTATCCAACCAAGATCCGTTCCGTTCCAAAATATATAAAAATATGCAAATCAGCTAGTATTATTTAGACCCATAAATTGATGTATGTTATATTTGTATGATTAAAATGGTCATTTCCAAACGTTTTCAAAACATATTAGAAATATAATTTATAATATTAATAATTTTTAATTTAAAACATAAAAACAAATGTTAAAAAATTCATATGCATGTTGTCGATTCATTATTATCTACATGTTATAAGTTCAACATTTACTTTTCCTATTAACTAAACTTAAGTTGAAGTGACAAAAAAAAAAAATTCCAACTTAACTTGAAATAAAAATAAGCTAGTCCAAATGATAATAGCTTAATAAAAAATCAGCTGAAATATGCAATTTAGATGAAATTTACAACCATAGAACTTCTAGCTGATTTGTATTGTACCTACAAATTTATCACTTTTCAATAATACTTTCGAAAAAAAAACTATCATAATCAAGTCTTATAAGATATACATCATGATTACCTATGGTTTATTGGATTAGGTGAACCTAGGCATATCCTTAATTTTTTTTTTTGTTTTTTTGTCATTAGCTAAAAATAAAAAGAAATATCTAGGAAAGAGTAAAATAAATAAAACAGGAAATTATTGAAATTTGTCATTTGTGTCTTTGTGACCCAATCCATCCACCAAATGATGTGTTGTCTAGTTGAGTCGGTCTCTTTAAAAAACGAACGGTTGTAAAGAGAGACACGTGTCCCATGATTCCTTCCTTTAATTTCACGATAATTTTCTTTACACTGATATTTTAGGTTATCGAGCTTCTATATAAACAACAAGACCTCTCGTGAAGCTATTCTATTCATCCCTTTGTTCTCTGATTCATCATCTCTCTCAAGACAAAACCCTAAATCGCTTTCAAGGTACAAGTTTCTTCGAGATCCTTTGTTTTGATCGGTTTTTCTGAGATCGGATCTAGGTTCCTTTGAATTTTTGAATTGTTGGACGTTTGATTTCTTAAGATCTGTAGTCTGTCGTCTCTAGAATTTGATTGATCTTTGTAGTCTACTGTGGAAATCGTTTAAGAAGTTGGATCGGAATTATAGCGTTTAGATCTGTTAAATTTTGTTGCTAATTTGTGCGATTCGTTAGGGATTTTAGAGGATAATCCTTTCGATTTGAAGGCTGTTGTTTGGGTTGTAAATTGATCCGTGTGGCTGATCGAATTGGTACTTTGTTTTTGTGGTTTTCAGATGCAAATCTTTGTGAAAACGCTTACTGGCAAGACCATTACTCTCGAGGTTGAGAGTTCTGATACCATCGACAATGTTAAGGCTAAGATTCAGGATAAGGAGGGGATTCCTCCGGATCAGCAGAGATTGATCTTTGCCGGAAAGCAGCTAGAAGATGGACGTACCTTGGCGGATTACAACATCCAGAAGGAGTCAACTTTGCATTTGGTTCTCCGTTTAAGAGGTGGTATGCAGATCTTCGTCAAGACTTTGACAGGAAAGACCATCACTTTGGAGGTTGAGAGCTCGGACACCATTGATAATGTCAAGGCTAAGATCCAGGACAAGGAAGGTATTCCTCCGGATCAGCAGAGACTCATCTTTGCCGGAAAGCAATTGGAGGATGGAAGGACTCTAGCTGATTACAACATTCAAAAGGAGTCCACTCTCCATTTGGTTCTTCGTTTGAGAGGTGGTATGCAGATTTTCGTCAAGACTTTGACAGGGAAAACTATCACCCTTGAGGTTGAGAGTTCTGATACCATTGACAACGTCAAGGCTAAGATTCAGGACAAGGAAGGAATTCCTCCGGACCAGCAGAGGCTTATCTTTGCGGGAAAGCAGCTTGAAGACGGACGGACCCTGGCTGATTACAACATTCAAAAAGAGTCTACGCTTCACTTGGTGCTTCGTTTGAGAGGTGGAATGCAAATCTTCGTTAAGACCCTAACCGGAAAGACTATTACTTTGGAGGTTGAAAGCTCAGACACAATCGACAACGTCAAAGCGAAGATCCAGGATAAAGAGGGAATTCCACCAGACCAGCAGAGGCTTATCTTTGCGGGAAAACAGCTCGAGGATGGTCGCACCCTTGCTGATTACAACATCCAGAAAGAGTCTACGCTTCATCTTGTCCTTCGTCTCAGAGGTGGTATGCAGATCTTTGTGAAGACACTCACTGGCAAAACCATCACTTTGGAGGTTGAGAGCTCGGACACAATTGATAATGTCAAGGCTAAGATTCAGGACAAGGAAGGGATCCCACCAGATCAGCAGAGGCTTATCTTTGCAGGAAAGCAGCTTGAGGATGGAAGGACCCTTGCTGACTACAACATCCAGAAGGAGTCCACACTACATCTTGTGCTCCGTCTCCGTGGTGGTATGCAGATCTTTGTGAAGACCCTTACTGGAAAAACCATCACTTTGGAGGTTGAGAGTTCAGACACTATCGATAATGTCAAGGCTAAGATTCAGGATAAGGAAGGGATCCCTCCGGATCAGCAGAGACTCATCTTCGCTGGTAAGCAGCTTGAGGATGGTCGGACTTTGGCTGATTACAACATCCAGAAGGAGTCCACTCTTCACTTGGTTCTTCGTCTCCGTGGTGGAAGCCTTTGATCTAATGGTCAAAAGTGGTGTGTTTCAGGCACTTGGGAGGTGATTCTGTTTCCAGTCTGCAAAATGACTTGTCGTCGAGTTCCTTAATGTTTAGTTTTCTGGTTTCTTTATTTTCTTTTGTGGTTGAACTGTGGCTCTTTTATGTTTCAAGTTTGAATAATAATCAACCCCCAAGTGCTTCTTAGAAAAATCTGTTTGTGCTTTGAAAATTTGAATAATAATTCAAGTCTCTTATGTGTACATCTCTGACCAATATTTCTAATTTTCCCTTGGAATTTTATGGTTTTGGATGAAAAAGGACCTATAATCTTTTTGTATTATTAACCAACACTACCAGTTATTACAGCACAACTTGCATGGTTACGATCACAAGTTTACAGCTTTGGCAGCTTCTTGCTCAAGACATGGGAGATAAGCGAAGAGAGTCTCAGCATGTGACCCATAATACTTAGAGAATATCCGAGACAATATCTTTGTAGTGTCCCAAGCTCCATTTGAATCATTTGACGCAAGCTGAATTGATGCAAGCTTCACCATTTCGTTTCCAATCACCACATGTTCATCCTCATACAGCTTCTTCAATATCTGCCACCAAACCCAAAAGCCATCTCACATCACGATTATACGAGAATTCGTAATCTAAGTACGCAAAAAGCTGTGTTCTATCCTCATTATAAGCCTGCAGAAGCTGATAATTAATCCTACATTTCTTGGACTTTACCTGCAGAACTATGAGAATTAAATACCTATAACCAGTTGTTGGTAGTCATGAGGTTTACACCAGAAAAAATTGAAGGCTGTTTGAGGGATTTGTTTTTTCAGATATTAATTTGCTGCATATTTGGGTTTTATCCAACTGTTATTCTCACCATTGTCAATCACTGAATTACTTTGTAGTCTAAGAAAAAAAGCCCTATCACTCTAAATAGTTTACCTTAATGGACGCCTCACAATGCTTCCTTGCATCACCTAGTTCTCCAGCTAAATAGCATACCTGGGCAACCTTATCTTCTGCCTGAACATACAAAAATCCTGAAACATGAGTTGTGTCTCTTTTTCTTGTTGATTGGAGAAGACATGACTAATCAAAATATGCAGCATAAGAGTAAAAAGGTTTAAATTCTTTAACGCATTTATAGAGAAACTCGACTCACATCAGCAATGTCTTTGTTATACATGTGCAAGAAAGTTCTAAGCACGGCAATGGACCTTAAACAATCCGAGAGTATAGAAATATTGGCCCCTCTTGAATTCATCAATTCTTCCACACTGATAGTCTCGAGTGATTCAAGTGTTAGTGAAATAATTCATATTAATTATCAACTTAAACCAAAAAAAAAAAAAACGAGGTACCTTCTCAGGTGATTCCAAGCTTTGTTCACCTCTGCAAAGGAATTTTTGACGTCACAGTGGGAACCACATTTCAAACATATATCCGGTTCTAGACGAAGGGAACCTCTAGGCTTAGTGAGCAAAGTTGAAGCCACTTCAACGACATCAGCATGCATCTTCTCCCTCACCTGTGAAATCAACACAATTAAGCTCACATTAAACTATACTGGTAATTTTACCGTTAAGAAACATTGCCTAAATTCTTTAACAGATTACATCTCTTATGGAAGTAAAAATGGGGATAAGAGTGAACATTTCATTGCTTCATTTGAAAGAGAATTGCGGAGAGAAAAATAGAAGCCTACTTTTAGTAAGAAAATGGAACTCCCTAAGTTTGGCAGTTTAAAAATGAGTAATGAGCAGCTTCATTATCAGCAGAGATTTTCTCAGAATGAACCACAAGGAAACTTTACCCTGACGAACTGGCTTAGAATATATATCAGATTACCTGAACACGTTGATCCAGGCTTTCAAGAGCAGTTTGAAAATGATTTAGCTTCTCGTACTCGCATGCGGCCACAGAATTATCCAAAACTACACCAGTACAGTTTCTATTGACACAGCAATACCCATTTATAACAAGGTCTGATATGTTAATTTGAGAACAGCCACGGCACTGACATTGGAAATAATACTCCTCTTCAAGAAATCTAATGCGATCTCTGCGGTCCCATTTTCCAACCTGTGAATAGTAATGCATACTGACATTTAACAAGTACGGATTTCAACGCACGCATCAGATATATGATATGGATCAGAAGTACTAAAAAGAAAAAAAGAGGAGCACAAAAATACCTCAGGACCATATGAAAGCTCAAGGTAACAGCCCACAGGAACAAACTCTGTTGTTCGCACTATAAGTCCACGTGAAAGGAAATACAGATGGATGTTTGGTTTGCAGGAATGATTGAACAAACTAGCAGTTTTATAAAGAGCCTGGCCAACTCTGATCTGTGGATAAAGCAGCATATAATAGGCATAAGAACAAAAGATACTGGTCAAGGACCAATGTATGTCATAACTTCTAACGGTGGGCACTCAGAAAATTTCATACAAGAGCTATTCAAAATAAGTCAAATACATAGAGAACCAGGTATTAGAGTCCTTTCTTTTAACTGCAGATCGCATCTTATTAAGGGGTGATACTAAGATCTAAAAATGTTTTTTCACGCAAAGAGATATAAAATAACATGATAATAAGCAGTACCTCAGCTAAAACAAACCTGCTCTAAACTCTGAATAGGCTCATTTGCGGAGAGGTTTCCAGATGAGATGCATTTGAAAGAATTATCGCTGGATTTCATACGGACAACTGCTATAGAGTTCACCTTGATTTGTGAGAGTAGTATGATAGTCTACATATAGAGGAAAATTCGAGACAGTGGTCAACACATCAAAAAAGTAAGTTTTGAACCAGAATAATAAATGCCGAAACATAACAATTAGGTTGCACTTGTATCATGTACACAGCTATGTTTCTCCATTAATTCATGATAACAGGGACAAATTGAGAAAGCCATATGGATTTTGTTGCAGGTGGTGACCATTTTTGGCAATAAGGATAGATTTCATCTAAAAGTTCAAAAACCAATACGGAAATCTAACTTCATATCTTTACATCAGAGGGTATTCCCAACGACAAAAGATGACAAAAAAAATTCATAGGGGAAAGCGTAAATTCTAAGCCTAAGTTGTTAGCATCGATTGAACTCAATATGTCAGTGCGTGCACAATTTCCAGAGAGCAAAGTTGACTATGATGCGAGATTGCTGAGGCAGAAAGGGAGATGTGGAGGATACCTGTGTCACAGAAGCTTCACAGACGGACAGATCGGGGCAACAAGATTTATTAAGGCACCAAACCAATACTATGGAAAGCAGATGCAAATCCAACTTGCTCTCTGGATTCATCATAGAGTAGCTATGGGAAAGTTCCTGTAGAAGACATGGATTAATCACTTCTTATCAGACTGTTGAAATTGATTGGAAACTTTTACAGTAAAAGACATACTAATATCTCCGGAAGACTGGAAAGATCCATAGCTGTTTTCCCTTGATTTATTATCTTCATTATAATCCGACCAGCTAAAACAGCATCAGATGGAAGTACGGCAGGCCAATTGGCTCCCCGACACTCATGCAGGTGTTCTTGAAGGCACTCAGTTTCAGAATAATATTTATCAGCTGATGTAATAACTTTGATATGCTCCGCAATATCATCAGGTAGACTGTGATTAATATGATGCTTATACATCCCCTTTGTGGACATAATTCCACCTGACTGAATTTGGCAAGACTCTGAACAGTAGACAGGTATTGAGCACGATGGACACGGAACAGCATCAGCAGGCAACTCATTCAGGCAAAAGTGGCAGTGTGTTTCCCGGCAACTTTTTGATATGACCTATAGGAAGTAGCATTACCATTAAAACATGTTCAATAACAGGGGAAAACATGTCAGTTCAAGCAAGAAACATTTATATCATCATCTTCTTTAAGAAACTTTTGCATACTAAAACCATCATTGTTTAAATCTTCAGAATTTATTATCGCTTCCTCCTCACAGTTTTCAAAACCGTTTATTATTATCATAACTCATACCACACAAAATGGTTCTTCGACATGTATCACAGAAGCTTGTTCAATATCACATTCTGATACCATACCCCTTCCTTTCTCTTTGGTTGTCACACAACGTAGCTTTACTTCACTTTGCACACTCGGCAAATGATCTACATATCAATAAATAGTAGAGAGACGTAAGTATTTAATCATCTGGAAGTCGATATAGAACGAATAATATCATGCAGGGCCAAATGATGGGAGGAAAATCTCACCCACACGAGCATAGTTGCTAAGACGGCATTCATCGGATGTTTGCTTATTCTGGTTGTCCAGAATAGTCTTAAGTTCATTCTGTAGCTGCTTCTTCCCCACCGGCGATGCCTCAAGAGACATAGAAACTGTAATATCATGAATTGCATCTTTACAATTCCCAAGAACAGTATTTAGTTTGCCCCTCCTATACCAAGCCTGAAAGAAAGATCAACGGAAAGTGGAATGACAGGGCAGCAGAAACATTTTAAGGATCCAAATTGAATGAAGCAATTAGAATTAGGAGTAGTAATCATAAAACCTTTGCATAATAAGGATCAATCCGAAGAGCACGATGGCAGTCCCGCAAGCTCTCCTCGAGAAGACCCAGATTCTTAAACGAACAACAAGAGACGGAAACAAATATACATGAGAATCAACAAAGAAGTGAATTGGGGACAAAGAGCAAGGGAGAGGTACCTGAAGGACATTAGCCCTATTCAGAAAGAGAGAAGCAAGCAAGCTCTTGTCTCCATCAATGGCTTCAGGAGGAGCAACGCGTAAAGCCTTAGAGTAGAAACGCAAAGCATCCTCGAAATCCCGGCTGCGAAAACAGAGATTGCCCCGACGTTTCAAGTCAAGAGAGGTCTCCTCGTTCTTCCCGCAGCAACCCAAATCAGGATCCGCTAGCTCACTCACCGACTGAAAAGTGAAAACTCCAAATGAAGAAATGAACAAGAGAGAAGGGTGTAGGGTTTTGGGTAACGTACTTGGTGAAACTGGGGGAGACCGATAAACAAACGGAGTAGAGAGGAAGAAGATGAGAGAAGATCATCGACGCTGCTTGATTTCACCGTTTGCAAAACATCTTGAGGAATCAGCGATTTCAGATTCTCCATTCTTGTTTTCACACTCCCACTTGTTTCAAACTTCGCCAATTTTGAGCTCGATACTCTTTACATTTCGGTTTGGTTTGGTAACTTGTATCTACTACTCGGGTTCAAAATATTCGTCATTCTACAATCTCACGCAAACTGAAAAACATATTTAAAGCTTCTTCATCTAAGCAACGTAAGATTAGAGCTGTATACATAGAGCAGCTTGATTCAGTTTGGATGATTAAATTTTTTAAAATACTCACTTGCAGTAACATTTTTGCTTTCATATTCTTTCAAGATTCTCAACAACCCTCCTCCTTTTCGGTTCATCATACAAATTCATTTTGGAAATCAAAATTATGGACCAACCAATGTACTCTAGCAAACAACCAATAGGAGCTTTGTTTAACTACATGAACAAACAGAGGAAGCAAAGCCCTGATACGATTTCATTTTCATATGTAGATAATATTCACACAGACCAACGCTGAGGCCTCCCCAACTCAAGCTCTTCATTCCACTATCTTCAACCGGTTGCAGAAGATACAGCATCATCCGAATCTACCTTCAGCTGCAACACCCACCATAAACAAAACATCTTATTTAACTGATCGAAATCCAGATAAAATTCGGCATTTCTATCGCTCATAATTGCAAATTTACCAGCTTTAAGTGATTGAGTAATGCTTGATGGAGTTGCCCCTTCAACTTCTGGCACTGTTCTACCATCCTCCCTGAGTTCGTCGATTTCTCTAGCTGCCACCATAGTCTTTCCACTGTTGTGTACGGAAACCAAACCCCTGATACCTTTTTCCTCTTTAACACCTCTGCTGGTTTCTGTTGTAACAAAGAGAGAAAATGAGAGGCTATTTAGTAAAACGTTAACAAGAACATGTCAATGCAAACACACTCATGTTTAGTCATAAAAGCTTCTTCTTACGGGCAATCTTTTGTTTTATTGTTTTGTGCAGTTGCTAAACTCTACGACTTAAACATTCTATGTTGTGTTGAATTAAATTCAATTTAACCAGAAGAAACTGCAAAACCCTATAGATCCTACAAATCCTAATATGGAGAAATTATATCCTGATGACATGCTTATATCCCAACAATGGGTCTCTAAAGCTAAGCTAACATCATAGATCATGACTCACCGATGATGCAAATGATTCCATATACTCCAATACCAAATTGGTGGCCTCTGTAAGACGCCCGTAGTCAACATATAGCTGAAACAAAGAAGCAGGACTTGCTTCTTGACCAGCCATTCCCAACGCTTTTTCCTTCTGACCGTCCTATCGCACGCACAACAAAAGTGGCCAAGATGACTTGCATGAAACCAGAAAAAAAAAACCTTACAAATGATAACTTCATTTCATGGTGCAAAGATTAAGGCATCCAACCTAGTCGTAGATTTTCAACGCACAGCTATAATTTATAGATATTAGATACAATCTCTTCAGCATTAAGCAATCATGCCATGCAAATTACCTTAACATTTCTCAGATAGTGTATTGATCTAACTTAATATACACAACGACGCATGAATTTACGCAAGTTAATTCTTTTTTTTTTTTTCAGGATGTAGCAAAACCAAATCCAAAGTTTTATGCCTGGATTTCGTCGAGCTAACTAAATATATTGAACTACATATATATTACATACTCGACAGCAATCCACTCAAACTATTTAAACATATATTAAAAATATTACCTTGAACATTTGAACCAACCAGAGAGGCAGTTCAATACAAGAATCTGCTTGAAGAAGGGTTGAAGCAACAGTAACTGGTAGTCTAGCGTGTATGTCTTTGTACCTCTTCTGCATTTATACATACCCGGTGCAAAAGTTAAAAACAAAGGAAAATAACGATTATAAGCCTGGACTAAGCCCTAGAGAATCTTAGCACATATGCTCAGCTAGTTTGAGAATTACACTCTGTGAAGGAGGATTATAAGGAGCATATACTCCCTACACCTAAGAATCAATTAGAAAATTCTTGCACACTTGAACAAACAAATTAACACTCCTAATAAAGGGTAGTGACAAAATTACTGTTTAATAGAAAGAGATGTATTCGACAAGAAAAGGAGATGCCTATAGTTCAGGATGCATTCTTGGGCAATGGGCATCATTACTATTTAAATTCCGAGCAACTAATGACCTATTTCTAGACTAGGACTGCTCATGATGACATGCAAACACTTTCAATACTTCCAAAATCCAGATTGGTAAATAATTATATACCAATTGAAACAAAAAAAAAAATCCAATCAGGGATCTAGAAGTTACTGACAAGATAAACTTCAAGAATTTCCCAGTCACCAGACAACTTAGAGCCCTGAACAGCAGGGATTCTATCAGGCGAATTAGTAACTTCTTCCTCCGTTGATGTTAACATAAGATTAGGTCTGATATCATTCCTGCAAGATAAATAAAGCTATATCATAATGCACTTTGGATAAGTCAGGTAAGTCAACAAGTACCCAAAGAAATAACAACCAACTAAGGAACAGTCACTTACGATGTCCAAAGCATTCCTTTAGCAGGGCAACATTTAATTGCTATATTCTCAAATATCTTTTCTAGCTCCCTGAGATTAAGAAGTCATCCTTAAACTTCGGTAATCCTCAAGGAGTATGACTTCAGAAAATAAGAAGCAAGAAATTTACCTTTTCAAAGCTGAGCCTCTCCAAAATTTTAAAACAACAGTAAATGCCATGTCATACAAGTTTGCCTGAACAAGGTGGTCAACCAAGTCCAATGGTGGCTTTTCGGGTCCTGGAGTGAAAACAACAATGCATTATTATAGACGAGTGTATTAGATAAGGTATCTACCGTCCTTCTGAAATTATGCTTGATAAATTTTCATTGAAGTTATGTTATGTAAGCACTTCGCCATAGAAGAAAGGTCCATTCAGTAGGCAGTAGCTATCAGTGACGCACAAAAGCCATCTCATATATATAGGAGACTGCCAATATTTGATTCTTTCAACGATGACAGTATATCAAACTCTTAATTTCCTCACATCACATTTGGGGTAGATATACCCTGCGATTTTTTGTCAACTACAATAGCAGAACCTTATAACTAGTTCTAAAGCATTGGTTATTTCATAGTTCTAACTGGCTCAATACTGAAAACGCAAAACAAACCATGGAGGAAATAGAAAAAAAACGATGGAGGAAAAAGGAGACAAGTTACCTGAATAAGTCCACCCAAAATTTTTCAGAGAAAGCAAATATTCAGCTGTAGTTAATACATATTCATTTTGAAGTTTCTCGATATCAATGCAACTCTGCTTCCCTTTTGGCTGGTCACTGTTTCTTACTGTGGCAAAAGTAATTCAAAATGATGTTTTCCATGTGAAAGGTAACCATAGAACAGAATAATGCTCCAAGCCTCAAGGATTGTGGTTACCAAAATATTAAAAAAGCATATACTAGTAAGAAAAGACAAATATGTAGTTGAGAAGACTAACATTTTTCTTCTTCTGCTCTTCTAGCCTTTTTAACTGGATGGCGCATGGAATCTTCTGGTAATGGATCAATCCAAGCATACCCAGGAGGAACAAGAGCTAATGCATTCATAGCAGCAGAGAGTCCATTAAGCCTCTCTTGTAAAACTAGGGACATGTATTTGTAATCCTTGGATGTTGCCTCGCTTCTCAAACGAGCAGAAAAGTGATACATGTAACTTGCTGCCATTCGCCAATTGTGTCGTCTCATCTCATAAGCATAAAGCAGCTTGTATGGATTTGGTGTAATCATTATCTCGGAACGCCCAGCCTACAAATCATCCAAAGAATGAAAAAAACATAGTAGAAATAAACCAAGGACAGATATACAACGGACTCTGTTTTACAAGAAAATACCTTCCAAGACAGCTCTTGGGTGATCTTCTCCGTTAAGCCAATAAAAGGTAGATTTCCATCACTGAGGATCTGAAATCAAAAGAGATACTCAGAGTAATTTTCTTAGACATGCTAGTACAAACATCTTGGTCATTTAAGACAGCACCAACAATAGCAGAACTTTTTTAGTTAAATTTTTTTTTGGTTCCGGGGGGATTTTGCCTAAATTCGCTAGAGCATAAGATAAGAAAAGAAAAGAAATAAGAAGATATTCTATATCTTTACCTTCGTTTTGCCACATTCAAATAGAACTATTATGAAGCGCCTCAAACAGATGCGCTTAATCTCCTCATCAGGATTTGAAATTATAGCACAGTAAGCATCATTCAAGAGATTCAAATCTAAGGCGAACTTGAAAACATTAGCCCACAGTCGTCCTCTAGTGGCAGCTGATTCAATTTCACAGTCCATGAAATTAATGGCCTCATCCACTTGCTCAAGGGCTGCATAGGCAAACTGACAAGCTCCTTCACTTATATTGTACCGTTCAAAAATTTGCATAGCCCACTCATAGTAATGAAGTTTCCATGCCGCACAAGAAATAGCACCATCTGAAATACTGGCTCCTGATTCAACCAAATTGAGGGTAAGAATGAGTCCGGAAGACATAAAGCCTATATTTCTAAATAATAGGCGAACTGGCAAAGAACTAGAGCAAGAACAAATTTCTTTGAGATAACCTGTTGAGGGATGTGAAAATCCAGCTTCTTTAGATAAGCTGTGCAAAGCCTTCCAAGCTCCTTCACCCGATGAAGCTCTACATTGAGAACCATGACAGGGTAGATACATGAGGATGTATGTTAGAAAGAACGAAGACAAAAGTTCTTGAAAGGCTAGTATTAAAGATAAATGAACAACAAGGCAGCAAATAGCAAGCTTGTCTTCTATGAATTTAAAATAAATTCACAAACTTTATCTTGGCACAATACATATATTTATACATGATACAATGACCAGGATCCAAAATTATTCATGAACGAATTCCAAAGAACAAGTACCTGAAGAAGCAGCGAATGGCATCACTAATCTTCCTCTCTCTTAATATCCCGCAAGCTCCGCGTTGTACTTGATCAAGGAGGCAACAACCACGGAGATGTTGAAGTAGACACCAATCTCCATTAATGTCTTGAGCACGTCCAAATGTTTTTTCCCCACGTAAACTTGTCTCCACAACCACAAGGATGCGCTTGAGAAGGTTAACAAAGAACAAGAAAAAAAATTAGCAATTAGGTTCAACTGGCAGTTATAGCTAAAAAGAAATTTTTGTGGAAAAGGTTTGTCAAAGAAACAGAGACAATTCATACCTCAACAGCATTCGATTGTCCATTCCTAATCAACCTAAGAGTAAGCTCAGTTGAGCGTCTTAGTAGTGAAGAAGAGTCCTCTCCTGTTTTACTATAACGAATCCAGCTGATAAAGTTCTGCACCAAACTGGTAATGATTTGCGAACTCGGAAGATATCTCAAGTTAAACTGACCGTCCACAATGCAACTTCGGTCACTAAAAAGAAGAATAAACGCTAATGAGAAACCACATTTCCCAAGCATTGTGTTCCATGATCTTTTGTCAATGCTGTTATCTGCAATGAAAAACGACTGTATCAGTCAGAAGTAATGGTCGTGAGGTATGAGGTTTGGGCAATATTTTTCAAGTACAGCAACCTACCAATCTGTAGAGATGAGAGTTTAAAGCTAAAATCTTCCACTGAAGTAGACTCAGCTGGAGTGGTAACAAAGAAGAGAATGATGAGCCACTCTGAGACGATATCTTGGATCATCGGAAGCAACTCAAGCCGTAGCTTGCATATGTCTTTCTGAGACATATTAACCTGAGGAAAGAAAAATGAATAAAAAATTGAGTTCAGAGAATAGAATATGTGACACTAGTGTCAAAATATAAGCTACACTGATTCCATTGAAATAATACATTTTGACAATAATATAAGACAAAGGGGAAGCTGACCTGCCCAGAGATGTTAAGCAGATAGCTGACGAGGAGGGCGATATCAAAAGCAGACTCAAACATCACCGTTGCAAACTGAGAAGTGGCTTGGACGAGGATAGAACTACAGATATCAGATAATGCCTCACCATCATTGTTATGCATAAATTTCTTAGGGACTAGATACTGAAAATAGTGCTCCATGATAGTAAACACTTTTTCCCAAGATCCAGCCCTTTGACATAGAGCAGAGAGAGACAATAACATGTCAACTGAAAATGTTCTAAGATTTTTATGAGCTTCTAGCTCTTTTTCCCATGCTCTATCAGCACCAAGATCCGACCAAGTGCGTTGACCTATGGATGTAGCATATCCAGATTCTAGGATGTTAACTAAGCGAGGAACAATATCATCGGATGAGATAACCGGCTTTCCAGTAATTGATTCATAATACACAGCATAAGGAGCACCACCCCACTGTTTACTGATCTTCAATGTACTCTTTAGTACCTCCGCCAGAATCTCATTTTCATTGTGAGACAGGCTTGACTGGTTGCTTTGTTCGGAGGACAATCCTATCAAAAGGTAAACGTAGTTGCAAATCATAAGCGATAACAACAGTACAAGGAGATTACGGTTGTAGATAATATATAAAGAATCTATTACATACCTCCAACACTGTGCTCAGCGTTCTCCAGTCTAAAGAACAATGATACAGAGTTGTTTCTAACCAAACCAATAACATCTGACTGAACCAGCAACGTGCGGGGTTCGTTATTGTTGCACCAATGATGGAGATAGCATGTACAAAAGTTTTTCCACCAGTGAAAAACTGAAACAGAAGTTTCTGCTATAACCTGACATAAGAAGAGACACAGTTTAACTTTTTATGATTCAGATTCCATGCCAACTAATACTAGAAAGCACCATATACATTGAATCTATAAGTACTCTAGAACTTAGCAAAAACCAAACCTCATGCTCAACCAATAAAAGAATCTCGCTTTTAAGCTCCTCGAGACTTAAAGATTGAAACTCAGAATCGGTCCAGTGTTTGTTGTGGTCCAGTAAAGTTAGACGTAAAGCAACATTTTGAAAAATTCCAGGACAAAGAAGCCTGCGTAAGTAGATTGATGAAATGAATCCCATGATTTGATCCTGCAGACGGCAATTTAGGTTAAAATGACATCAAGAAGATGCATAAAAAGGAGAAAAAGATTGGGCATATTCTATACAAACTTTTTTCAACAAAAGGAAAGCTATGTTTTAGCATAAAGACCTTTGCTGATGAAAACAATGAATGAGTTGTCAGAAGAAGGTCATGTGACGAGCTTCTAGAACTCAGAAATAGCTGCTCAGAAATGTATTCTTCCTGCAGAGTGTAAGACTGTGCTTCCCTAGGTCAAGGAAAACAGTTTAAAATAAAGCATTATTCACCATGATGAACCAAAACTAAAGCCGTGCACACAAGATTATCTGTTGTAGTCATTACCACAACCACTACGATAAAAATACACTAGAATAGCACATTCTTCCACAATTTACAACAGTTTTCTAGCGTACTAAAGTTTTAACAAACCATCTCAAAATGAAACCTATGGGAAGGGCTTCACCTCGAATGTTTTGCGAAGGCTTCATCACAACAAAATTTGAACACAAAAATTACCTACTATATTTTACAGTAATATTTCCCAGTAGTAAGGGTTACAGGCTTCAGAGGACCAAGAAAAAAAGGACTTGCACGTATATTCATAACTGCTTAGTACATCATGCATAATGCCATTTTTACATGGGGTACAAAGTATCTTAACTAATCAGCAGAAAACAAGACTTCTCAAACTTACATGGTGCTAGATTTTTGACACAACATATGTGATGACAATTTATTGGCCTTTAGAATCCAGATTTTGTCAGATGTAAATTTGACATCCCTCAACCCCCCCTGCGAAAAATATATATGTAAATTCAACAAAGTTGCAAGCAAAAGAGAACAACTTACACATAATTATGAGCAAAAGAAAACCAATAGTATGTGGCACAAGTATGAGGCCAACAACTAACCCCTTGCAGTGGTATATTCTGCAATCCAGAATCAAGAGACAAAACAAACCCTTCCCCAGAATTAAAGTGCAGGCTATATACAGTGATCAAGTCCACGCTGACATCCTTCAAATATTGGAAAAGGGTATTAGAGATCAACCTAATAGACTTCAAGTCAACCCAAAGTTGGAATGAAATTGAAATGCGAGTTGTAAAAGCATACCATACTCGTTCTATACAAAACAGCTACTGGAATGATGTCAGAATCATAATCAGCTTTGCCCATCCATAACCTCAGACACATAACCCCTAGTGAAAGAAGCATGAAAAGTTAAGACATGAGCAAGAGATGATAAAGTAAACTCCACTAATGATCACGGATAGGGCCTGCAGATATTACCCTCAAGGTTTTTAGCAGCTATACTCTGACATAAAAACCTGCTATAACTCAATAAATCCCAGACACGTAATGCACCATCAGCATGAAGCACACAGATAAACTGTCTTCCATGAATTTCTGATATTACTAAATCTTGCACGGCTGCAACCACTGTCCCCCTACATTGTAAGTTACAAGAGGTTATCTAGATGAACAATAAGATGACACATTACAAAAGATATGTGAACAGTAACATTGTTTCTTTCTTCTATGTACATAAAGTAAAGCAGCCTGACAACATTTATGTTTCTGTTTAAAGCACTACAAGACGTGCCTTACAAAGCCCCATAGACGACTAAATCCAGAATCATCACGCAACTCTTGATGGAAACCTGATCAGACAGCAAGGCAATGATAAGAGAATGGAAGAAACATCAAAATGAGATATTAAGCTAGTGCAGAGAAATCTACCTGATGAGTTCTGAGAAGAAACAACAAGTTGTAAGCAAGAAACACAACCATCAGATCTCCCAAGAAAAAGAAAGCCAGGTGACGCAGCTACTCTAGTAACATGACTTTCGTTTAAATATTGTCGAACATCCAAGTGAATCAGATGATCACGCGGGAAGACGGAGCCTGATGCATAGCCTGACGTATTTGAGAGATTAAGGACATAGACAACACCAGACGGCGTGAGAGCATAAAGAGAGAAGACGAGACGGCCTGTATCACTACCCTGCCATTCAAATCCATAGCTTTCGAGTTCAAAAGAAGAAAACAACAAATAAAAGGATCAAAATGCAAGAAGAATACTAATATACCTCGTCGGCGTATACAAAAGCAAAAGGAGAGAGTGTATGAGCAAAGACGAAACGAAGCCCAGTTACTGGAAAACTCGATTTAGCAGAAAGCTGGAGAAGCTCAAGAACATTAGAGCTCGTCTTATTGATTCTCCAAACGAACGAAATCGGAGGTTCCTCGATTACACAACTAGAAGCGTAGTCTTCAGAAGAAGGAAGTAGAACACACTCATTGTGTTCACCGATGTTAAAAGAAGGAGAAGGTACCGATAACTCAACCCATCTGACGACATTTCCGCCGCCTGCAACCGGAACCTCCATACCGGCACACGAACTCCGACGATTCCCCTCCATTTTCTTTGAACCCTAAAACCCTTTTCCCTCTCGAGAATTGCAGATGACGATGAATTCCGAAATCGCGACGACAATTAAGCCCATTGGGCTTTTATTTAGGCCCATTAAGTACTGGTCCTAAAGAGCACAAAAAGAGGAACTGAAACCTAACATTCAACAACGGTGCATTTAACTCCGTTGAACACTTTTACCTCAACATTGTTCTCTTCCTCAATTATCTTTGCTGCAGCGATGCTATGGCTTTTCTTCTTCATCTTCAATATATACCTTTCTTCTTCTTTATCGTTTCACGTGGTTGCTCGTATAGCTATAAACACCAAAGAAAGAGAGTAATTCGCAGAAGTCTGCTCTTGAATTCGTTGAATTGTTCTTTCGATCAATTCAATCTTGTCGGCGGTAGAATTGCGGTCCTCGAGGGTTAGGGTTTCAATTCTCATGAAGACGCGCTAAAATCAATTAGCTGAATTCGATGATTTTCTCGGGAAAAAAAAATGAATGGTGCTGCTTCGATCGGTCTCCTTCGATATCCGATTCGATATCCGATCCATTAAGAGGTATACTTATCGAATTTGACATCGCGATTCTTAAATTTCTTTGAACCAAAGTTTTTTGTGTGATTCGGATTTATATGTTGTGTTTTGTTCCGGCAAAGTTTTGAAGTTCGTATATCGCTATGTATTTTTGGCTGATTGTGATGATAAAACCAATTGATTTGATGAATTGCAGCTTCTCTATGTTGTTTCCGTTCCAGCAGCAATAAGGTTCAACGATTCTTTGGAGTTTGGGCCAATACAACAGATGATAATATTGATTGCACCTTTGAGGTTAGTTTGATAACCTTTTGTTGTCATGCGCTTATCATCTGCAATTTTCAAATTTCTTGTTGTGGTGTCGGTGATAACTAGTTTCTCTGCTCATTGTAGGGTTTGGAGATATATGTCATAAAAAAAACTGTTCCTCAGGACTTCGTCGCATAGAAGGTGTTGAGTTTGATCAGCAGATTTTCGAAAGGCACATGCTTGGAAACTTCTTGACGCCTGAGCTTTTGGTTATACACTTGCGGTTTCAATTTCATTATGATGGTCAATCAGTGGTATGCATAGCTACTACTATAAATTACTTTCGGTTTTGTTGGTGTCGGATACAGAGAACGGGCAAATTATCCGAGTGCAAGATTTATATGTGGCCACTGAATATCTCTTATCTTGTTGCTTGCAGAGAATAAGCTAACCAACATCACCTCCTCTAAACTCCCTGTCCCCTCGCGATGAGAGATTGCACACTCATAAGCACAACCTGGTGTTCAATATTCCTGCAAGGGCAGATGACATCGTACCTCTCCTCGTATATGTTACAGACCATAACTTACGGTGAAGGCAAGCTCTCTGCTCCATTTTACTTTACTCAAAACTATTTTTGCCGTAGTTTTCCAGTTAAAGACATCTTAAGTTGTAAAATTGGTGATTCAATTTGGCAATTGAAGTTTTAAGCTAGCTTTTATATAGCTCTTACTCTTTTTCATAGATAAGCTGTCGTGTTGTAGTGATTACTTAAATACAATTTCATCCTTGCATTTCAGTTTCATCCAGTTGAATAGGAGGCAGAAGAAAATCGTTGCAAGGTTTGTCAGAGTATAAGCATCCTCAAATACAATTTTCAATTAACTGAATAATCACTTTTTATTCAGGTAACTATTTTTGACAAAAGCATGTGAGGTGTGAAAAGAGTATTATTCAGAGAGGTAAGTTCAGCTAATTTGTCAACTGAATTAAGAAGTTGTACAAAAGAAACGATAATAAGCGTAGCAGTTGGTTTCCTTGTATATATATTTTTTTTTTATTAGCATCATGAGTGCTCTCTACAGATGTGGACTTATGGAGGCCAAGGCCAGTAAGCTGTTCGTTCATATGGAAGATTGCTGACTATGTACAAGGAGGTTGTTGGGACGGAATTTCTCTCTGGAGGCTTAAGAATCAAGAACGCAAATGTACAGCAACAAAGAAAAAAGAGGTAAAATGCTCTTGTTAAAACCATTTGTCCTTCATAAATATCCCAAACCCATGATAACATAACACTAAAGTTTTAAAATCTTATAGTAAGTGTTACAATCATGGGCAGACATGCTAAGCCACTTGAAGTTTTGTGCCTAGAAAAAACCCTATATATACAAAAGAGTAGAGATACAGTCAGCCTACACTAAGAGTTAATGATAAATTAGATCCACTGCCCATCGCAGTTGACTCACCTCTACAAACAAAGCCAGCTTTGGGAATTTGACTAGATCCATGCTCATTATCAGATTGCCTTGGTCTCTTGCTGTACAAATCAGTGCATCTGAAACAATGGAACTTGGTAGGTAGCGCATCAGAGTTCTTAATCCCTGCACATCTAGTGTGGTGCCACACACCACACATGTCGCATGCCAACATTCTCTCACCATCATCATCCTTCGTACCACACTGGCAATCAACTTTCCAGTTCTCCACTCCTCTCTCCATGGAATAGCGAAGGAGCCCGTGTTTTGATGAGAGTCTCCCTTTGATCTGTATGACGCCATTTGTTCCAAGTAAAAATTTCAGGGTGATGGAATCTTCTAGAGAGCCATAACCTAGGAGCTCCTCAACTTCAAACCTCTTGAACATGGCATACACTTCTTGAAAAGCCTTTGACGCTTCAGTTTTCAGGTCAAAAACAGTAGCATTTAATGGCAAAACCAACAGTTCAGGCGGAGGGCATGGGCATTCTTTGGCCTCATCCGATAGCTCGACATGGCACCAGAGGTTGATTGCAAAGGGGTTAACGGAGCTAGACAGGTAATCCTTTATGAAATGCTTGCAATCAAGTATCTTTGTGGCTGCATCAATCATTTTATCTTTTGTTGCCTTAGACCTAAAGTCGGCTATGGTTTGTGGGTGCAATAAATTGTCATACAAATATCTTAAGTCTTGTTTGACATGCTCCTCTGATGCATAATTTATATCCTGATTAGATAAGCGGTGGACATTGTTGACAGGTTCAAGCCTGAGTTATATGCAGAGAGCAATGGTTAAGACTTCGCACATTGGAAGCAATCAACCCGAAAAAGGAAGAAACATCTATTGAGAGTTACCTGTACTCAAAGTCGTTTGAAGTAGGACTGCAGCGAGAGGAGACTACTCGAGATCCATCATCAACCAACACCCCACCAAAATGCTTGAGACAGTAGTCAACCAATTGTGGAGAGGCTGTTTTACAAATAGACCTTTTGAGAGCCCACCTGGTAACCCACCTGGTAACCCAGCTGGCTCGTTGACCTCCTGAAGCTTTCAATATCTTAATCATGGATTGCTGTACACGTTCCACATCACTCCTAGTCCAAGCACACAATACATCTGACTTCTTGGACGCAGGTGGTTTTGTTTGGTTATCACGAATAAGCTGTAGCAGAAAGGAGAAGAGGTCTCTCACGGTAACAAGCTCAGAACAAGAGAGAGACTGGTAGAAGCCAATAATGGAGTGGAGCTGGGTTCTTGGCATCCTCCCTTGGAACAAGAACTCAGAAAGGGGAATTGAAGACAGAGTATTTACGGCACTCTGGTAGGCTTCCCTTGTGAGAGCATAGCTACCAGATTTGAATTCATACCCCCACTCACTGTACCAAGAACAGCCATTAGTCACCCCATTTAGCAGCCGGTAATCCATGCCATACTTCCTTGACACATCCATCACACTTGCCTTGCGGACAGCTAGGGAGGAACATAGCCTGTCCCAGAAGTCCATAATAGCACGACCAGTTAAGAAACCCGAGCCACCTTCTCTTCCATTGAGAGACGAGAGGTGGGCATAGCCGTTGGAGTGGATAACGCCGTGAAGGAGGTGAGTGCTGTCGTCCAGCTGAGAGTAGACCCAGTCCTCAACGTCCAGAGCCAAGCTACACCACTTGCAGTTATTTCCTTCAGACAAGTTCTGAGTATTACCACATCTGGAGCAAGCCTTTTGGAGGCCAATGTTTAGGCTTTTACAGTCTCCTCCTGACCTTATGATGAAGTGGTACCTCTTTCTACACACTGGATGGCTACTCCAACCTTAAGAAACATCAGAGATTTTGGTTAGTCTATCTATCTATACATGCAAGATGTTTACAGGTTTAAGCTGGTTTTGGAAAAACTTTAAAAGTTAAGATTTTTAAACAGAAAAGGACAAAAAAGTTGAAATTTTTTATGGGTTGGAGAGGAATCTGTAAGGACGTGGACTCACCAACGACTCGACAGTGGTCACAGTAAACGGATCTCGAAGATCTAGTAACATCTTCTTCCACAACGTCGAGGGAGACGATTCTAGAAGAGAGATCTGAACCGTCCGTCGAATCTCCATGTCTAAGGAGGATTTGCCACGTCATGAGGCTGGAGAAGAGCGTGGAGGGAGGGAAAGTGACGCGCGCGTGGCAGGCGAGGAAGGTTCTGACTCCGTCACGGAAAGGAGGCAAGGTAGAGTCGCCGGAAACCTCTTTAGACGGGAAAGTGGAGAAATCGCAGAGATCGGCTGAGATTCTGTTGCTACGCCTGGCTCTTTTGGCCGCACGACCGCCATCCATCACCGCCATGACCGTTGAAAAATTAATTTGGAGACTGACCCTTAAAAGGCAAACGAGAGATAGAGAGAGAGAACAATAGGCAATAGAGATAAATAGAAGAGAGAGAAGAGAAAAGAGGAGAGAGGGGTTTTGGCGGAGAGATTTTCCCTCTCAAAAGATTTTTAGGGTTTTTGGATATATTGACCAATAGCTTGACCGATTCTGACGGGGAAGATGCTCTGTAATCTATACTCACGATTTTTGGAGAAAGTGGGTCCCGCTGCTTCCGAATTCGAGGCGGTTCGATTTCTTTTCCTTTTTTTTCTTTTTTTTTCTGTTCAAATCCGATTTCTTTTTGGGATATTTATGAGGAGTGCCATGTTTATAAATAACATTGTAAAAATGACAT
>OVAF01001128.1:5037-25627 GCA_900406245.1 Odontarrhena argentea | reverse complement strand
CTCTAGTATTACGTACGAAGAATACCAACAATCAATTTCTCTTTTCAAAATATAATAGAATTTTTATATTTTTTTAATATATTTCAAATAATTTAGAATGATAATTATTATCATTCAGATGATTAGAAGTCGAAATTGTTTTTTATTTCAAAATTGGGGTAAAGTAAGTCTCTTTCATATATTTGATTTAAAGTAAAGCATAGTCATGCCTAATAATGCCGCTTTATACTGTTTAAGATCTCGTTTCATGTCTTCTATACTTCACTGCAATTTATTAAATTTATTCGGTTTAGATCGTAAGCATCAAAAATAGAAATATACGGTATTAAAAAGAAAAAATGTTAGGCCCTGAGTTTACAGTGATTTTTTTTTTTTTTTTTGGTAAAGGTTTACAGTGATTTAGCACACACATAATTAGAATTTTGATTATGTTGAGACAATCAAAGGGTGTACAAAATAAAATAAAATATTCAAACTTCCTATATTTGTTTGGATTGTTTTTAATAAATCAGTTCGGTTTTTCTTTTTCAACCGACCAATCCAAAACTAACAAAAATACCCGTAACAATCCCTTTCTAAAGTTTATATGATTAAAGCACATAGTTTAATGAACCAAAAAGAAGCTGGGTCACTAAAATGTCCCTTGTTATTTGTTTGCTAATTACTAATAAGACCTTCTCTATCAACAACGATGTGTTGTTTTCTCTTGTTTTTAAACATACTTGTAATTTACTCTACCGACAATATAAAGTGATTGATAGCACTGGAATCAGGACGCAATGTGATTGGACCGACACTCTCGACAACCAGTAATGGGAATACAACTATGCACTTAAGATATTTATGTGATATCTCGTATTCGTCATATCACAAATGTATTGAACACCACATGATAATTCTGTGATCGACATGAGAACACCACATTATTTGGTCACATTATCAATATTTATTACAACTGATCATGTAATTTAAATGATGATTCTTTCGGCCACGGCAAGCAATAGTGTCTCAACTTTAGTAAGTGTATTAGGCTCATCATTAACGTACAAAAACATACTTTTGTATTTATACCATTACTCTAAAAGTTGTANGTATTTATACCATTACTCTCCTTAAGACCCATAATTAAAGACTCAAGTGAATAAGAATTTTGTTTCTTTTATTAAATTGTTTGCGTACAAAAACTTTTAGCTTAGATAATATTAGAGAAATTACTATAAAGTACTACTATACTAAGGATATTTTCATTGGGGATTTAATATTGCCTTGAGTTTATTCAAACAAAATAATAATATTTTATTAGCTGAGTTTCGTAAATGAGAAAATCTTCTAAGAGTTTTTTTTATATGTAAAATACTTTAAAACAAAATTTGGGTGGATTTCACTATTATTTAAGAAATTCACATAATTAAATATCATTTATTTTGTTTAAAAACTCAAGGAAACTATTCTCATAACTCAAGCAATTAGTATTTTGATTTTATTGATTAAGTATTAATTTATAATCGCTTGTTCTTTCATCTTTTGGAAAAAAATCTATTTGTTTAATTTAATTTTTTTTTGTTTCTTTTTCAAATTAAACAATGAGAATATTTGTTTATTATCTGTTATTTAATTTGAAAAAGAATATCCGTTAGTTGTAGTAGTGGATAATATATAATCCACGTTGATGTCTATATATACCAACACATATGCTTCCCTTGACTCACACTTCCACGGTTCCACCACAACCACCTTAATCTCTATTTTGATTTTCAGACCAAAAGCAAAAGATGAACTTCATCTCCGATCAAGTCAAGAAAATGTCCGGCTCCAAGCCAGCCGAGCCTGAACTCAACAAGCCAGTCGAAGGAACCACTACCGAGACAGCCAACAGACCAGCCTCCAACGCCGAGCTCATGGCAAGTGCCAAGGTCGTAGCCGAAGCTGCTCAAGCCGCAGCTAGTAACGAGTCAGACAAACTCGACAAGGGTAAAGTCGCCGGAGCCTCCGCTGATATCTTGGACGCCGCCGAGAAATACGGTAAGCTCGATGAAAAGAGCGGTGCTGGTCAGTATCTTGAGAAGGCTGAGAAGTATCTCAACGATTACGAGTCTTCACACCCTTCCGGCGCCGCCGGTGGTGCTGTTCCGGTGACCAAGGCTGAGCCGGAAGGTAAGGTTGAGCCGCCGCCGGCTGCTAAGAAAGAGGGTGAAGAGTCTGGTGGTGGTGTTGGTGATTATGCTAAGATGGCTCAAGGTTTTATGAAGTGATCCATCTTTAATTGTCATCTTAATTACCGTGTGACAAATAATAGTATGTATAATAAGTAAGGTTGATTATTAATTAGTACTATGTTGTATGGTTTATATCTGTATGGTGTAGTGAAATGTTGTTAACTTGTTCTGTTTCCGATTATGATCATGAAGATTATATATGTATATCGTTGTTGTGATTATGCTAAGCTTATTGGTGTTTTTCTTTCGGATTCCAACTTAATAACTTTTGAAAAGAACTTTTTTTTTTTTTTGGGTTAAAAAATGTACTAATAATCAAATAAACAAACCGTATTTACTTGTTGTAATCAGTCAAAAAATCGGCCGTTAATTTCATAATCCAAACGCTTAGAATTGTCCACAACTCTCTCAATGCCACGCAAAATTAGTTTACAAAATGGAAGATAAATGCAAATTTTGAGATATTCGAAAAAATAGCATGCACAATCGGTTTTGATTCGGACACGACACGAGTCAAGTGTGACTTTAGATACTGACGTGTTTGTCAGTATTATGTGGGTCCCTTTTATGACATGACCCGATAAGTTTGGGCCATGTATTACTCAAATAGGCTCATAATTGATAGCCCATTTGCAAGATCATGATTCTGTCAGGAGTCAGGACTAGACTTGAAAGTTGAAGCACTCTCTGTGTGTATAAAAAAGACTAGAGGCAAAAGTCAAATTGTTTAATCAGTTTTTAGATGCCATCACGATCTGGACCAGATATATAACAAGTTTTAAAGTCAACCTGCTAGGCTTCACTTTTGTCATTTCTTGGCCTCAACGATCATTTTACACAGAGCACAAGTCTTCGTCGATTACGATGACCGAAACTAGCACTCTGCTCAATAATGAAGTCCAGAGACCTCGTGTTATCACTCCCTTTCCTTCTCCTAAACTCATGGACTTACCTATGGTACTCTCCTTTTTATTTTCTTTTTCTTTTTTTTTGTTCATTTGTGTTGTGAATTTTGAATTTTGGAGCTTCTTGTTACCAGTTTCAAGGTGAGCACAAGGAAAGCTTGTATTGGGGAACTTATCGCCCTCAGACGTATTTTGGAGTTCGAGCTAGGTATCATCTGCTTATCTTAGTCAATATGTTTTGAATGCAATATTAGGGAATGTTATCGGATCGAATTGATTTTGAGTTAGAAGCCCGCGAAACTTATAAAACAGTGATTTAACATGACAATGCAGAACTCCTAAGCCCTTACTTGTTGGCTTGATGTGGCTGGTTAAGAAAGATGGGAAGCATGTGATGAGGCATTTCTGTGATAACTTTGACGATATCAAGACATTTGGCTGGAAAGAACACAATGGAGTAGATTTTGGGAGGCAAGAGCTTGTTGAACATAATATGTTATTGGAGACAAGTTTTGTCAAGTCTAAAGAAGGCAGCCTTGGTTATGGAGGAGATTGGTCTATTCGTATTAACGTTAAAAACGCAGTGAATGATGAAGCAAAGGAAGGTGCACAACTCTTTTTCTATGTATGTGATGAAGGTGGAAATGTTGTGAATATAGGGAGAGATGTATTAGATCTTAAAGGGAGTTTTACCTTGGCTTCGGGTTCACGTCGAGATGTAGGGAACTGGCAGATGCACTTGAGAACAGAGGTAACTTCTATTATTTCTGTGCTAGAATATGTTTTACAGTAGATTGGTACCTATGATGCTCACTTGGATTATATAATGTACATTTGCAGACTGATCTTGATACACATTATTGCGGTTTCAAGACGCCTCACACTGTCAAACTGTCTGATCTTGTTCTGGAAAATCTCTCTGTAGAGGTTATTATCTCAGTTTTGCAAGTTTTCATATTACTTTTTTTTTTTTTTTTGGTCATACAAAGACCAGAGTCTTAATATGCGCTTGTATAATTTTCAGGAAAAGCATTCTGGAAGACTTCAGCTCTCTGACACATCTCAGGATTTTTCAAACGTTTATGTTTTTCAGGTAATAAGTCTCTATTTATTCGTGTGAATAAGATAGTCAGTCTTAGATCAAGATATTTCAAATAGATAGTTACAAAACCAGCATCCATAATTTACTCATATGATATGTCATATGTATGATTAAAAATGTTTCAACATCCTCCATTGCAATATCATGCAGATTTCCACGGAAACCGATTCAACTATAGATATCGCATTTGTCTCTGGCTTAAGTGAAGAAACTTCTAATATGGAAAAGCGTATAGAGAGTCTTACAGGTTTATAAGCCCCTGGTTAATTTTCCAAGCTTGTGTTCTTGTATGCATTTTGAGCTAAGTTCCATCTTTATTCTGTGTAGGTTTGCCACTCTCAAGTCTACTCGAAGAGAAACATGTAGCATTTGATGCCAAATTCAAAAAATGTTTCAACCTTTCTGACAAGGTCTGATTCTGCTCTCCTTGTGTGAACTTAAGATCTTTCGAGGCCGCTAATATTTTTCATTGAATATCTAATAAGAGATATATCAACGAATGTCCAGGTTGACTCGGAAACTCTGGTGGTTGGTAAAGCTATAATTGGGAACATGCTTGGAGGAATTGGTTACATATATGGTCAGTCTAAAGTATATTATCCTAGAAGTCTTCCGGTAGGTTTCATTTTTCTTGCTTTTTAGTCTTCAAATTATGACAATTCTCTTAAGAAAAACAGATTCATAAAGTTTCTCTTCTGGCTGCAGCCTAATAGGGAAGATGACTACTTGCCATATTGGCCAGTTGGGCTATACACAGCAGTTCCAAGCCGGTCCAAATTTCCATGGGGGTTTCTGTGGGATGAAGGTTTCCATCAGTTGGTGGTCTGGTTCGTTGTTATATATCTGCTAAACATTTCTTGATATGTTTCTTCCTTTAAGGAATGTTCTTGTATGGATGTCTTATAAATGTTTGAATTCAGGCGGTGGGATTTCCGTATAACCTTGGAAATCGTTGGAAACTGGTTAGACTTGATGAATATCGATGGATGGATTCCGCGGGAGCAAATCTTGGGTGAAGAAGCTCTGAGGTTGTTGATACTAACATCAAATATTTTATCATCATTATTTTTTGTTGTTTATGTTAGTCTAATAGTTTCTAGTTGCAGTAAAATTGCCCAGGAGTATGTTGTTCAGCACCCGAGCGTTGCCAATCCACCTACGCTACTTTTGGTGATACGCGGTAACAATCTGTTGTTTTCTTTCTTGTTAAGCTCAGTAGTCATTCTGTTCTTAATATAGAAAAGATTTTGTCTCCAAGATTGATAATGATTCACATTGCATCAACTTTTTCTTTTTCAGATTTGATAAATGGGATTAGGACAGAGAGATTTACCAAGGAAGAAAGCGGCGAAATCTTGACATTCCTAGAGCGAGCCTTTGTACGGTTAGATGCATGGTTCCAGTGGTACAATACTTCCCAAAAAGGTAACAGTCACACTGAGATCTCTACCTTAGGAATGGATATATAAATTCTTGTGACTTCGACTGTTTCATATAATATGGTCTTTATGATGACCAGGAAAGGAGGAAGGGAGTTACTATTGGCATGGCAGAGACAATACAACAATTCTACAGTTGAACCCTCAGGTAATATGTGTTGATTCTGTTAATCAAATCTTTTTGTTATCAGAAGATAGATAGATGGGCCTTAGCTTTCACAAATCTTTTATGTAGACTCTCTCTTCCGGTCTGGATGATTATCCGCGGGCTTCACACCCGAATGAAGATGAGAAGCATGTTGACCTCAGATGTTGGATGTATCTTGCTGCTGATTGCATGAACTCTATCACAGAGTTTCTTGGGGAAAAGGTAACTTGAGTGAAGAATATAGACTAAAATCTATGTTTTGTTCATCTTACAATGTAATGTTTTTACCTTAGTACACTCTACTCCTGCAGGAGGATTACAGCAAAATTGTCAAGCTCCTTTCAGATTTCCCACTTCTGAATAAGGTTTATCACTTTTTGGATCTAGATCTCTTAGACAAGAATGATATGATTTTTTTTTATTCTAACCTTTTCCTTTTACAGATGCACTATGACCAAGATCATGGGGCTTACCTCGACTTTGGTAACCATACAGAAGAAGTAAGAAAATTTGAATGAATGATCACTCAGAGAAGCCTACTAATAAGTAAAAAAAATTCAGAATTTTTTGTTGAATCATATATATGTTAATTTGGTTTCCTAGGTTCGGTTAGTTTGGAAAGATGTTACGGGAAAAGATGGCCGCGTAACTAAAGAGCTTGTAAGGGAAACATTTGGTCAGCCAGAGCCAAGATTGGTTCCTCACATCGGTTATGTCAGCTTCTTTCCCTTCATGTTCAAAATCATCCCACCTGTGAGTTATCTATCTACTCCATTATCCATAATGATCTTTATGGACTACTCAATTGATAAATAAAATCTAAAACCGACACTGTATTTTGTTCCTTGATGAAGGATTCTCCGATCCTCGAGAAACAGATCAATC
Organism: Odontarrhena argentea; assembly: GCA_900406245.1. NCBI lineage: Eukaryota > Viridiplantae > Streptophyta > Magnoliopsida > Brassicales > Brassicaceae > Odontarrhena > Odontarrhena argentea. The sequence continues at coordinate 18,932 of OVAF01001128.1, read as the reverse complement.
TCATTTCAAATAGCAGCATCTCATGGAGTGACTATGGACTACTTTCACTTGCCAAAACCAGGTGAGCCTGTAGTTCTTTAGTACATAATTTCGGTATGGATTTTTAGCGTTTTTGGAAATTTTTTAATTTACTCTTCCTATCATTTTCCTGCAGCTCTTTATACATGACATGGAACGGTGAACACGAAGCACCATATTGGAGAGGTGCAATATGGATGAACATGAACTACATGATCCTTTCTGCCCTGCACCAATACTCCATAGGTACATTTCTGAGCTCCCTCATTTCACTTCACAAACAAAAATAATATATGTATAACCGGTCTTAATGTTCTGCAGTAGATGGACCATACAGTGGTAAGGCAAAAACCGTTTACGAGGAACTAAGGAACAACCTGATAAAGTATGTGTACTACTTGTCAAAGGTGTTTTATAACGTAAAGTCATACAGAGATGACTGAATATAGTGTGTTGTTGATGCAGGAATGTGGTTAAAAACTATGAACAGACTGGATATATATGGGAACACTATAATCAAACAGAAGGAACAGGAGAAGGTGGGCGTGTCTTCACCGGCTGGTCTGCACTTATTCTCTTAATCATGTATGAAGAATACCCTCTTCTTTAAAAACCCTTTGTATTGTACAAATTGTTGTTATTTTGAACATCAAATCTTGGCTTTTATACTCCCTTTGTGTTTGTGAACAAAATAAGGCACTCTAATGGAAAAGAGATATGATGCATCAATATTTATGGCTCAGCTGCTAGTAACATGTTTAAAGTTACAAGGAACATAGTTGACGTTCAAAGTTGACCTTAAAATACTATTGAGAATCTTGCATTCGCAGAAGAAACCAATCCAACACAAACCTCGTAGTTGTGAATGCAGGATTCGGGTTTCAGTTAAAACGATGAATGATTATATAACAAAAACGATCTCTGCTCGCTACAATACAAAAGTGATGTCTGAAAAAGTATCTTCATGTAAGTGAGAAAAAAAAATTTACTCAATTAAAAATCTCTATGACAAATGGTGTCTTATGATATCTCTCTCTCTATACGACAACGCTTTGAAAAGAATCGGACAGTAATAATATCATGGTTACATTTATTCCCATCATTGTCACGTGAAAGGCGTGTGTGATGAGGAACAACGTTGGTTATTTGCAGTTGCGGTTGCAGGTGCAGGACATCGTTGTCTTCTAGGCCTTCTTGTCATCTTACCCCAACCTGCAAAGCTTCTATCTTCTAAACTCATTTCAGTCTCACCATTGTTGTTTTGATTGCTCACATGTTGAACTGGAGCTGGAGCAGGGCAATAGACAGGTTCAGGGATTGCTATGACCCGCCTTGGTCTACCTCTTGCGCCCGTTTTCTTTCTTGATAAGCCCGTTGGAGTCCAGGAGCTTCCTGCTGCTCTCATGAACCCATCAAACATATGAATGTCTTCTGTTACTTCATGCTTCGAAAGAGATAAAAGTCCAGGGAGAGTGTCTCTTTGGAAGTCTCTTCTCTGTTTTCCTTTTCTCGCGTTTCCTCTTCTTGGTCTTTGGCTCGTGACCAGCGCTACGGTTCCTGAGGTTTCCTCCAATTTGAGGTCTTCAGGGACCAATGGCTTGGGCATGTATTCTTCTTCTGCGATCTCAGGTAGTTGCAGGGTCATTGACTCGAAGTAATCTATCTCTTCGATAGAACGCGCTGGATTCCTAGAGAAAGCGTCGAGCTTTTGGTCCAAATTCTCGTTGTGAGTATCTACTGTTTCTGCAAACCAATGAAGGATGGGGGTTTCGGGTGCTACTGCTGAAGCAGCAGCTCCAAGCTCTCTATTCAAGCATGAAGAAATGGCAACTATTGTTTCTGCGGCTATTTTTTCAAACTCAGGACGTTTCTCCAGAGTGTTTTCCTCGATTGGGGTTTCTTCTGGTAACTTTTCTAAAGAGATTTCATCATCAACTTCTTCATCTTCGGACTCAGGAGCAGCAGGTGCTTCTAGATCTATCATCATGTGTGCCCTTGAATTCTGTCTTGAACTAGTAGGAGCAGTACAGGTTTCTTCTTCGTCTTCACTAACGGACATGTTCAAATCTATCTGACACCTACTACTACCCAAAACCTCTGTTTCCTGATCTTCATCTGAAAGAGTATCACATGGTTCGTTCATGTCTAGCATCCTAACATTATGGACTTTACCTTTATCTGCATTGGATTGATCTCTATAACCAAATCCTGGAATTTTCAAGTTAGCATTGATCTTCTCGGTATCCGGTTTATTGGAACAAGAACCAGACTTTAACCTCTCCATCCACATAAGATCCCGAACGTTGCTTCCTGCCTCATCTTTAACATCTAATGGTTTCAAAGAAGAACTCGGAACAGCATCATTAATGTTCAGATTCCAATTCTTATCAGCCATCTCAGAGTTACAAGTCGGCTTGGGTTTCGTAAGCCATGGTAAAGTAGCCAGATTTTCTTCATCCTTTCTGACTTCAACAACAGAAGTGTTTGAAAGTGTGACATTCAAGTTCAAATCTCTCACAGACTTCATCTCAGAGCCATTTAAATCCATGAATTGATTTGCTGAGACGTAATCACTTCTTCCTCCATTAGGATAACTATAACCATTCCCAGAAACTTTCGGTTTTGATGAAGAGGAACACTCACTGTAAAACATGTTGTGGTTTAACCGATTGTAATTCCCGCAAGCTGAGTTAAATCTCGAATTGCTTTCAAACTGTAATCTGTCTCCAAGACACCCTTGTTTCTGAGCATTACCACTCAATGTGTCAGAGAGATTTAGAACCGGGTACCTCTGTGCTGAAGGAACTTTCTGAGGGAAGCCAAAGCTAGAATTTTGCCAAGAAGAATGAAAATGGTTCCACGGGAGACCAGAATCTGGAGGAGTATATGGGTACATGTGGCGAGGTTGGTGAGAAGCTAAACTTGATTCCAAGTGAATTTGATGAGTGGAGGCTTCATGACTACTGTTGGCTTCAGTATCAGCTTCTAGGTCTATAAATGTTCTTTCTCTCCAGAGGCCTGCTTTGCTTGGAGGACCAGAAGTAGGCAAACCCATAACTCTTTGTGAATTGTTCATCGAAACATGCATAGGCTGAGACAATGAACTGAGTGGCTTGGCCTGTTGAAGAAATGGAGTAGCAGGCTTGTGTGTGCCACTATAATGATCTGCAAGTTGTTGATTCCGCATGAAAAAATTGAAAGAATAGAGAAATCCGAAAACATGAAAAAGAAATATATCCAACAATGGCATTTACAACTTAAAGGATCGTCTTACCAATTCTTAAGGGCTGCTGTGGCCAGGCTTTTGATGCACCGTTCTCATCTGGATGCAGAGAAATAACAGGAACATGGCCTGAGATCAGAGATTTTCCATAGTCGCGAATTTGGCCTTGAAACTCACCATTACGCAAGTCACGGGAATGCCTATACGCATACTCATTCGTTTCCTGAACCTTAATTGGTTCATTCAAGTCAGCCAAACCATTGCTTCGACTAGTCAGCCCATACCCAATTCTCAAACTATCTCCACGAGATTCAGTCTTCACATCTCCATTAGGAAGCTGACTCGATGTACCACAAACTCTGTGATCTTTCAACTCCACAACTTCGTCACTGTCATCGATGTACTCATCCGCAGGAAGACAGAGATCTATCATCTTTTTCCTGATTTTCGTCGGTCTAACCTCCGACATTTCAACATTTTTTGAACTAGCTCCATTTTGCCATGCGACTGGACCACCGAACCCTTGAGAATTGCTTCCTTTCATGGGCGAATGACCATTATCCTCAACCACCGACATGGATGGCCTATCGTAAACTGAGTTTGCTAAAGGGAAACTAGGGATCTTCCATTTACGGGAATCGTCATTATTAGCTTGAGAGGAACATGACGCCTCATTTGGAACCCAATCTTTATTCAACTGTTTCCTTTTCAATTCATCCATCATATCTTTCTGTATCCTGAATACCCGGTGAAGTTCCAAAACCTGGTTAAAATCAAAATGCCTAATTAACCAAAAAGCTAACAAAGCCAAAGAAGCAAGAAATGATCACAGAAGGAAATCTCAAATAGAAAACCTGTGTCTTAAAAACAGCTTCGTGCTCGAGCATTGTCCTTCTCACATCATCTTTATCATATCCGAAAGTAGACTGAGACGGGAACCCATTGAAGCACTGATCATTTGCAGAGGTATTATTGTCACCATAGTACAATGGCCATCTACAACCGTTAGAATCTTTATTGGGATCTCTCATAGAGTGATGATATCCAGAAAATAAGCTTTCACAGTGCACCTTTCTTCCCCTTCCTAGCACACCAAAGATATGAACAAATCTGATTATCATAATGAGCATTTGATCACAAGTGAAACCCACGAAAAACAAACAACTTAGTACCCATTTCTGATTTAGCTTTCACAATTCCTCAAAAAGTCAAACATAACCCACAAGAAACCAACAAACACAAAGCCACAATTGCAAAATTGAGAGATGAGATTTTTCAATTTCACACACTATAACTAAGGGTTTTGACTCGGTGAAGGTCGTGTTCAAGACGAGTCAAAATAGGATCTTGAAGGAGAAATTTTAATCAAAGTCTGAAATCTAAAGTTAGATTACACAAAAAGAATCTACACAAATATTATAAACCAAATTGAAACAAGAGCAAGCAGAAAAAAAATGCAATTTATCCACTGAACCTAGATCAAAATTGAAAAAATCCCCAAATCAATTCAACAAAATTAAAAACCACAATTAAGCAAAACAAAGAAATGGGTTTTTTTTTTTTTTACCTCAAACCCACATCTTCTTATCGCCTTGATATCTCCTCAGAAGAGAAAAAAAAAAACAGACGATTTTTTAGTAAAATTGAGAGAAAGAAAGCAAGAAAATTTAGGAATCTAAAGATTGAAAACAAAGGAAAAATAAAGTGAAGGGTATAATAGTTATAGCGTAAACACCATTAATGGAAAAAATTAGATCGTCATCTTCGATCTACTGGGCCACTCTTCTTCTCTCTCTCTCTCTCTTCACCAAACAAAAAAATCTCCGCAGAGAGGAAAAAAGAAATCTGCTTTTTATTCTTCTTCGTCGTCTTTGTGATGAAGTTGGTTTATAGAGAGTTTATTAAAAATAAAGAAAGAAAGATCCCAAAAAACAAAAAAAAAAAAAAATCAGAGGAGCCTTGAAGTTGTATTGTATCAAAACAGTGACATGAAATTATTTTGTCAACATCCGGTCTTCTCTTCCTTTTATTCTCTGCTTTTTCTTCACCTTTTTTAGGTTTTTTTTCTTTCTTATTTTTTGGTGTCTGTAATAATGTAAATATGTGTAAATTAGTAATTACTCTTACCTTTAAAAATTTTAGGAACCAAAAAAAATTACAGGATGAGTTGTTTGACTGGTAAAAATCTTTATTTTATTTTTGTTTGTAATTTAAAAATGAAATCTATATACGTCGTCCATTTCTTGACATGTGTTTGAATTTATTTTATTTTAAGTAGAAAGATAATGTAGTATTTAGGTAACAGGGCCGGAGCTGAGCATAGGAAGGTGAGTGAAATCACTTGGGCCCCCTTTTTTTCCCAACATTTTAGGCCCCCAAAATTTTTTTTTTTCCTTATCAAGTTTTTATTTTTTTGGCAAAAAAGGACAAAAACAATTGAGGAAATCATGGTTGCAAAGCTAGATTATCAAAGTTTGAAGGATGATTTTGTAGGAAAAAATGCAAAAATGATGATTTTTCAAAGATAGATTTTTTATAAATTTTATAATGTTCGTTACTTCGTTTGATGATAATTTTTTTTATTGTTTTTTTCGGAGAATTTATGTTTTATCAATTATTTTTGGATATTTTAAAAAATTAATTAGGATTATGTTTATGTATAATTGAGGGCCCCCATTTTTTTTTTCCTCGAGCCTCCATATTCTCAGATCCGGCCCTGTTTAGGTTAGTCCTAATTAATAATAATTAGATTGTGAAGTTAGAAGAAAAAATAAATGCTGAAATGTGAAAAGGGTATCTTCTAGGTTATCTCCATCTTCTTTGTTTCTTTGGAATTCTTTAAAGATAAATATAATATAATTTAAGTTTTTTTTAAAAACTGAATTTTATGCATATGTGTGGTCATGTTTGAAAATGAAAATGTTATGTAACCGAACTTGTTTATTTTTGGATCTTTCATGTGTTTAGGTAAGGCTACATTCAAATAATTTATTTGTTGTTTTTTTATTTTTCATATACGTAGTATATTTTTGTATTTAGACGGAATTAATTATACTACGGATTAAATCTTATACGTTGTCTATTCACATTTATTTATCCGTGAAAAAAAAAACAAGATTATAATTTTTCGGTATTTATATCTGAAATAACTTATGATAAATGAGGTAATTTGTTTTTTAAATAATCATTATATATTCCTACCAAAATAATAAAAAAATCGTTATATACATATTTACCCTGTATAAGGTAGGATTTATCATTATACTAGTAGGTAATGTATAAGATAAAAAAAAAAATAGAAAATGAAAATACAAAACGAACATGTCGTCGAGGATAAATATTGTAAAAGCCTTGTGGCCCATTGATTACGCATTCTTTGTTTAACACAATTTTTTTTTTTCTGGGTTAGGCTTTCACATTTTTTTTCAAAATATAAATTTGAATAAAAAGCTGCAATTAATAAACTATTGACAGCAAACAGATTGTGGGTCCTACCTTAACATATGTTTTCTCAATAGCCTCAATCTCGTTGGCTAATGGGGAATAAGTTTTTCGTGTTTATTACAGAGAAATATGTTACTCAACAAAGATTCATTTCTCAATTTAAATAGTGTGCAATTCCATATTCGATATCTGTTTTTTAACATAACCGTATAGATACTCACTTAATTTTGATTAGCTATCCCAACCAAAGATTTATATGCTTAGATCCCTTCAAACCAAATGAATTGGTGAGTAAAGTCTGAGATTTAGTAGACAACTTTTTAGGAAAAATTAAAAGACTAATTAGGTTAGGATATGCGTGATTAAAGAAAAATATATAGGTTAGGATATGCAATTTTATAGTTTTTGTTAGTATTGTTAAAATATTAATTACAATTATGATATGTAATTTGGTAGTTCGTGTTAGTATTTGTTAAATATTAATTAGTTCTAAGATATGCAATCTTATAGTATTTGTTAGTATTATTAATATGTCTCTATCTTAAATCAAACTAAGGATCATGTAAACTATTATATATATATATATATATATATAGATGTTACAATAGTTAATATGTTGATAATATTAACATGTTCAATACCGCTTTAAAAACCAAAATATTGGAATTTTCATATTTAAGATAGGCGTTTTAATTAAAGGGTCAAATTTTCAAAGATTTGTTGGCATCATCAAACTTGTTGTGAATCCTATTATAAAATGCACCTTCATATAAATAATATTAAAATGCCATTGAAGAAGTAAATAGATAAACTATCACATTTCTTTTTATAGATATGAGAAAAATCCTAAGAAACTTAAAAATATAATAACTCCTTTAAGCAATTTTTGTTATCCAGTGAGAAATAACTACACAGGCTTTTCGGCTCTTTGTGTGGCATGGCATCATTTTGTTTTGTCCCTTATGTCACTAACTCACATGGTTAATTCCGTGCTTGTATTTTCTCACGTAACGTTTTCTTCATTTATATATTTTCAATTCATTGATTTATTTAGTTTTGATAGAAACGCACCGAAGAGCTATAAAAATGGACTAATTGTTGATTTAATGACTCAACGAATATCATAAGTGTAGACTTATATCAACAGGTCATGAGATCTAATTCCAAATTTAGAATATCTTCTAAACTCAATGATAGTTGAATCACCTATTACCGAATTACCATGTAAATCGTTTGATATTTAGTCTAGACTTAAACTTTGCACACAAATGTGATATTTTTGTTTTCATTATAAAGACTTTTTAAAAGGATTATGACGCATTTTTTACGAATCATTAATTGATATTGATATATTTTAATCTCTTTGTTCTTTTATAATTTTTGAAAAAGTAAAAAAAAAAAAATTAAGAATGGTGTGCTGTGATACATACATGGTAGATCTATGTGCATTAAACCTATCTATAACCTATCTATGGGAGATACATATTTTACAAAATCAAACAAATATTGATATTATAAATAAAAGGAAAAACTAGTCTCAAATACNTTTAAAAAAAAAAAAAAAAAAAAAAAAAAAAAAAACAATAGAGAACTTGTATATGTATCAGAACTATTGGGCTCAAACATTAATTGGATACCTTTTTTTTTTTAACAGCACTTTATACAAAGTTCCTAAACTAATTTTGGTTTGATCAAAACAACTCCTAGGTTTAAGAGATAATAGATCCAAGGTCTTGTATAATTAAACAATTAACCATATGATATTTATATAAATAGTTGTATAATGCTTTTATTAGGTTCAAGATAAGTTGGGAATAGACCTTAAAAGTGGTCCAAAGTATACTTTCGGAAATGTCACTCTCATCAGAAAAAAAAACAAAAAACAAAAAAAAAATTAAGATTTATAAACTTAAGTATTAGTCAAGGGTCCTATCATAGTTCTTATGGTGTGTCCCACCAGATTGATTTCATTGAGAATCAAAGACAGAAAAAAAAAAGAAAAAGAAATCTATAAATACACATACATACACATGCAACTATGCAACTATGCAACTGTCATTTTTATTCAATATTTCTACTATACACAAAATGATTACTTTTCTGTTGGTTGCGATAAATACTACTTTTTATATCGAATCATTCGAGTTTTAGCTCAATTAATAAGATCATGGTTTGAATCATATTTTATCATATGCCATTATTAAAACAATCAAACTTTGCTTAACTCCAAAAAAGGTAAGAAGATTGTTTTTTTTTAGTAATGACAAAATATTTCAATACAATCTCATTCGTCATTTTACACTTTTATATATTAATTTGCATATATTATTAATGAAAAAACATTTTTAAAAATAAGAAATAAATCAGAAACATTGTTGTTGAAAAAGTAAATTATTTGCCACTAGTATCCCACTACCTCACCTCCATTTACTTTTACGGGAAAAAAAAAACTATATTAAAATACACTCTCGTCTCTAACGTCCGTTTGATTAAATCTATAGTTCTATATACTAGTATTATTCTATTTAATGGGGACTTAAATAAAATTTTCTTAGTTACATAAAGATAGTCCCTTTCGAAAAGTTTACATCAATTTTCGAAAAAGCATCAAGTACGTAGACAAACCACACTTGTCCACACAAAGCAATGAATTAAACACTTAATTATCAGAGTATTGTAGCCTGGAAAAGTAGATTCCAATAAAATCTATTAGCTATTTCAGATCTGTAAAAATTCCTAATTTCTCTATTTCTTTATTTTTTAAAAAAAGGATTATTCTAAATACTTTTAGACTTTAGAGGGAAGCAAACGTGAGTTAATAAATTTTCAAATTAAATGTATTATTGATTAGGTATGTGATTGAGTGATTATTATTGACAGTTTCAGGGAAGAAATTATAATCATATAAACTATATTGCATGTCTCTTTCCTCTTTTTTTTTTGTTTTCTCCTCAAACTTACTCTCTCCCTCAAATCAGATTGATGATAAAGCCCATGGCTATTTTGGGCCTACATCACCACCCAATACTGCCATTTAGTGTCACTATTTTGTACTATTTTTTTTATCTAAAAGTAAAGACCAATCTNGGGCCTACATCACCACCCAATACTGCCATTTAGTGTCACTATTTTGTACTATTTTTTTATCTAAAAGTAAAGACCAATCTATTAAGTATGNATTAAGTATTATATGAAATACATAATTTTGTTTTTAATTTATAAAAATCATATTTTGTAATATATTAATAGCATGGATGTTAAGATTTAAGTTGTATAACAATACTCAGTTTATTTTTTCTTTTAAAAAATATTTCAAGATGAATAGCAAGGTAACAACTAACAACATTAAATTAATAATAAAAAATGGATAAATTTACATATTGTGCATGACTTATAGGCCACTTAGATTAATACATTTATTTTTTTGTTTAAATAAACTAAATTCTAATCTTTTTTTTTATTATCAACCACACTTTTGAACTAAATTTTAATCTTGTGCTAGATAATTAGAATTATAAAATGATAAAAGCTTAGCCAGCAAAAAGAAAACCAAAAATTAAAAACACCTGGGAATGGGAACATTGATCTCATCTCAGACCGTACAACAGAACATCAGAGCACAGGATCCAACGGTAGAAAAACGTCTTGTTTTCCATAAAGCCTAAAAGGCCCATTCTAAACCCTACAAAGGGCTTTGGCTATAAAAGCCCAAAGAGAGAGAAAAAAAAAACACGCCCTTACTCGTTCTCGATCGTCGTCACTTTCTCGGATCCCTTTTCCAAAAAACAATCCCTAGTATCGTCTTCTTCCTCGTCGATCGTCTCGCTGCAACCATGTCGGACGAGGAGCATCATTTTGAGTCTAGTGACGCCGGAGCTTCCAAGACTTACCCGCAACAAGCTGGAACCATCCGTAAGAATGGTTACATCGTCATCAAAGGTCGTCCCTGCAAGGTTTTCTTCACTCCCTTTTTTCTGATCGTAGATCTGTGGATTAATCGAATCTCTCTGTTTGTGGTTTTGTATCTACGTGGTGATTTGATTAGATTTCTCTTGATATTCAATTTCGATCGATCTGTTTCTGATCAGGATTTAGGATCTCTGCTTACACAAATCAACGTATAAGTTGCTATTGTGAAATGATTTGACTTGAATGAATACTGGAGATTTCAATTTTTAGTTTAGGATTCTTGCATGTTATATGGTGAATTGTGATCTGTGATTCGCTATCATGAGAAAGTGATAGATATGATTGTGATGTTGTGTATGTTGTAGGTTGTTGAAGTTTCAACTTCAAAGACTGGGAAGCATGGTCATGCTAAATGTCACTTTGTTGCTATTGACATCTTCACTAGCAAGAAGCTTGAAGATATTGTTCCTTCCTCGCACAATTGTGATGTATGTGAGAGCTTCTTTGATTCAATTGTCATGCTTTTTATTGTTTTGTGTTGGAATCACCATTTGATATTATTGTTGATTTGGGTTCTTTTCAGGTTCCTCATGTTAACCGTACCGATTATCAGCTCATTGACATATCCGAAGATGGATATGTATGTGTGCTTGAAAAAAGTCACTTGACTCTTTTTTATAATCTCTGCTTTGTAAGCTGTTTGGTAACTTGTTGTATTGTAATATCCGTCTTTACAGGTTAGCTTGTTGACTGACAATGGTAGCACCAAGGATGATCTCAAGCTCCCTACTGATGAAGCCCTGCAACAGCAGGTTAAGTTTTTGCATTCTGATCACACTAATACACAATGTTACAATCACATTAATGAATTCTCTTTATCGATTTCCGAAAATAGTGACATGATTTGTGTTTTGGTATATGAAACAGATTAAGAGTGGGTTTGAGGAAGGAAAGGATCTAGTGGTGAGTGTGATGTCAGCCATGGGAGAAGAACAGATCAATGCTATCAAGGACATTAGTGGTGCCGCCAAGTGAGAACAAACACTTCACTGGAACCAACAAATGGCGTTTATGGGGAAGGAAGTTCACTGTTAATTTATGTGATTTACTCTCTCTGCACTTTTGGATTTTAAGATTTCAAGACTTTCTGTACTTTCTTCTGTTTTATGAAACCTTCTTCGAGTGGTCTCCCACTAAATCATAGAGAGGTGAATTATTATGTTTATTGACTTGTTTGTATATCGTGATCGATCTCTTGCCGAAGAAACCTATGCACTTCGAATCAGAGATCAGTGATATACTGATATACAGTTGTTGGTAAATTACAAAACTGTTGTGGCAATAACATGTCACCTGGCAATAGATAAAGGAATTTAAGTATTTAGCCATGGAGACAACGTGTGTCCCACATTTAATGTATCAGAATATATAAACATTATCTCTTTCTGCTGCAATGTCAAATGACTTTTAAATTCATGTCCCATCATGTTTTGCTAATTTGCTTTCTTTACCTCACATTTTCTGCTTTTTAACAAACACAAACCCAAAAGTCCACTAAAATACAGTTTAAAAATTGTTCTTCAAAATCCATTGTTTTAACTTAAAAAAATATTTTGCAAATTTACAGGCTACATACATGCATTGCTATCTCAGACAAAAAAAATCACAATCATTTTAAATTTTTTTCAGATGTGATTAGGCTAGTATTCGACAGCCCACAAAGACATGGAGTTGTCATGCTAATAACATCTCAGATTTTTTGCCCCTCCCTCCCTCCCGTAAAATGCATATCAAGACTTGTAAATTAAAAATAATTACACCAAATTTGTATTTCAGATTAGAATTTAGATTTGATTTTAAATCATATAAAAGAGTGTACATGTTTTAATTCTGTGGATTGGAATTCATTCTCACAAAGATTAAATATACTTAAGAATATAGAAAAATTTAATCGGTATGTGGAATTATAATTATTGACGGGCACAACATTCAACATTTCCTTGATTAAAAAATGCACACGAAACAGCTGCACAAAACGACATAAACATCTTAACTACTTTTCCCATACCTTTTTTTAAAAAATGCATATTTAAACGGAACATCACATTCTTCTCGTGCATGAGCAGAGCTGATACAATTTCTAACAACAGATTTGATGTTCTTGGATCCTGAGCTACTATGTGAACATCCAAGGACACCTGTCGTACTTTCGCTTGATAGAATTCTCTTTATAAACATTACATTGTAAACCTAAAACGATCAAGACAAATGAAAATTGCATTCTTCAGTCGAGCTCAAGAAACTCAAACTCTCTAAGCTCTTTCTTAATTTTGCTCTAATGTCGGACGAGGAGGATCATTTTGAGTCAAGTCATGACTCCGGAGCGTCCAAGACTTACCTACAACAGGCTGGAACTATCCGTAATCATGGATTTATCATCATCAAGGGTCGCCCCTGCAAGGTTTCTTCCAAAACATCTCTTCACTCTCCTTCCTCTTCTGAGTCTCTATCTGATTATGCTTAACAAGAGAAAGTGATAGATATAGTTTCAATGTTGTGTTTTATGCAGATTATCGAGGCTTCAACTTCAAAGACTGGGAAGCGTGGTCGAGCTATGTGTCTTTTTGTTGGTCTTGACATCTTCACTGGCAAGAAGTTTGAAGATATTGTTCCTTCTTCTCACAATTGTGATGTATGTCTAGAGCTTCTTTGGTTCACTGTTTTTTTCTTTTCTTTGTGTGCTCTTCTTACTTTGGAATCACCACTTGAGATTTTTGTTGAATTGGGGTTTTCAGGTTCCTCATGTTAACTATACTGATTATCAGCTGATTGGCATGGATGAAGATGACTCTGTATGTGTTCTTTAAACCCTTCTGTCTCTTTTATAATCTTTTGCTTCTAATTTGTTTTAACAGCTTGCTTTGTCCTGTTGCAATTAATTATCATCTTTACAGGTGAGTTTATTGACTGAAAATGGTATCCCCAAGGATTACCATAAGCTTCCTGCTAATGAAATATCCCTGTACCAGCAGGTTAAGTGTTTTGTCTACATGCTCATTGGATTGATAAAGAATGCTATAATAACATTAATAATCAATTCCTCTTTATAAAGTTCCCAAAACAAAAAGTAGTGACCTGATTATGTTGTAAAAGAAACAGATGATGAGTGAGTTTGCGGAAGGAAAAGATCTAGTGGTGACTGTGATGTCAGCCATGGGAGAAGAAAAGATCATTTCTTTCAAGGACATTAATTAGTGGTGACTGTGATGTCAGCCATGGGAGAAGAAAAGATCGTTTCTAT
>OVAF01001127.1:0-25627 GCA_900406245.1 Odontarrhena argentea | reverse complement strand
ACAGTTTCATCATTTCAAAGATGGAGGTTGCTCATGTGGTGATTATTGGTGATAGTTTGATCAGTAAGAATGACTGAAACCATTATATATAGAATGTGATGCTCTGTAACATCCCAGCCTCAGCTACATGAAGGTTGTTGTTCATTCGCTCTTCGGCACAAGTGTTGTCATGTTCTTAGGAACTCGTGATTTGTCAGACCAGATCACACATCGCAGCGAATCAGGCCAACATGTTTCAGGGTTGAATCTCCTTTAAAGCAAGAAAGGGAAATGGAGGTTTGACAAAAATCTCCACATGCTTGGAAGTGAACGAGAAGGGACTAAGCTGAGTTACTTATGCTTTTGAGATGAAAAACTCCAAACATTTTATGAGATATGAATAACAAGTTTCCTAAGCTATGCTTATCATAAAATAAGATTAGGATTAAGGAGATGTTAATTTATGTACCTGTCAACTGTATTGTTGAAGACAAGGAAACACGTGGGGAGTTTGTATGTGAAGCAGAGCTTTCACATGAGAACAAATGCCACTCGCCAAGGCCAATTGGGTCCATCACTTTTGATTGTGTTTGTATATATGGTAATCAAATAAATCATAGTTCTTGTTGCTTTCGGATATTGCCATCTGAAATTAGATTATTTTGTTGACAATTATCACTTTTGATGATTTGTATTTGCATATCACTTTTGTCCGAAATAGCGTTTGAAGAAAAATAGAAAATAGTATGTATCATTGACATTGTTACCGAATACAACCAACGGGGAAATTCGAATAAATGCAAAATAAAGGGATAAAGGTGTGAAGAATCAACAATAGCGAGGCAGCATTTTAATACTAATTATTGTTTCTGAACCTCTCCATTTACCATCTTCAAGTCGATCACTCGATTTCGATCAATCAAACCCTAGAGAAATGGCGAGGGAAAAGGTACCGGAATGGCTAAATAGCACCATGTGGTCTACTCCTCCTCCTCCTCCTCTGGCGACGTCCAACGACGATGTTCACCTCCGTCAAACTCCGTCCAATAGAATCTCATCGATGAAAGAAGAGGCAGAATCGATTCCTGTAGCTCCATCTCCCGACGACGATGGTCTCCTCCGTCATTCTCCAGGAAATAGAGTCTCATCGACGAAAGAAGAGGCGGAATCGATCCCCGTTGCCCCGCCTTCTTCGGTTCCATCGCCGTCGCCTGGACTGAGGAACGGTAGTACTAGTGGCGAATATGGAAACTCCGTTGGTCCTTCCGCTGAGGATTTGTCTCGTCAAGCTCATATCCAAGCTGAGGTCAATGCAATTTTCCTTTTTGGGATTTATCAGTGCAAGTTCTAATTTACTCACTTTGTGATTTTATTTTTTGTTAGTTATCGAAGAAGGTGATCAATTTGAAGGAATTGAGGAGTCTAGCTTTACAATGTTTGCCTGATTCTCCGGGAATTCGTTCTACTGTCTGGAAGGTTTGTTATTACACGAATCATAGTTGTATTTGCATGATGAACCTTACAAGGTGACTAAATGTGATTCTCTTTTCAGCTTTTGCTTGGTTACTTGCCTCCTGAACGTTCACAATGGTCAACTGAATTGGAACAAAAGAGATCTCAATACAAGCACTATAAAGAGGAGCTTCTCACGAGTCCTGTAAGTTATCCTGTTCTTTTGTTTCTTGCCTAGGAGTTATAGTCAGCTTTGTGTGTTATATCTATTTAAGTTGATTTCAAGTGTTTGGATTTTTCCTCCCTGTTTGTGAACTTTGTTATTACTTAGTCCCTTTCCTCATCTAGGAAGTTTCTGTACACAACTATCTTTTCTTAAAATGTGTGCTGTACCTCTAAATGATTCCGTGGTAGTTAGTCAGAGATCACATCGAGATTGGTGAAGTCGAAAGGATTGGACAATAATGATTTGAAAAGTGAAAGCCGGTGCATGCTTGCTCGATCCAGTTTAACTGATGAAGGTCATCCTTTAAGCCTTGGAAAGGCGAGCATATGGAATTCATACTTTCAGGTACAAATTATTGCATTCTGGACGGTACTTTCGTAGTTAATCTCTCAATAAAAATGCACTGCATCATGACTAAAGGATAGGAGTAAAAGCTATTATATTCAAATCCTCAAGCATTTCCAACGTCAAATCTTTCAATTTTGTGTAGGACACAGAGACCATTGACCAAATAGACAGAGATGTCAAGCGTACACATCCAGACATACCCTTTTTCTCTGATGATTCATCGTTTGCTAACTCTAATCAGGTAACCTTTATGAGTTCTCATTAGCATATTCTCACCTAGTATTGACTAATCAAGATCAGCATTCTTTTTGTTTGCATGTCTAGGAATCCATGAAGAATATATTACTTGTGTTTGCAAAGTTGAACCAAGGCATCAGATACGTTCAAGGGATGAACGAAATTTTAGCACCTATCTTTTATGTATTCCGCAACGACCCTGATGAAGATAGCTCAGTAAGTAGATTCTTTTGGTTTCTTTAAACTATTTTCACGTGATAGAGTATATGATTTATAGATAGCAGTAGTAGTCTCAACCTCAATATGTTGAACATATCGGTTCCCCGTAGTTGAAACCGTATAGATTCCGCTTCACAGTGTTCCGGATTTACCAAAAGACAACTTGTATTCCATTAACATGAAACTGAAATTTTTTGCTTATTTTGTTGGCTCACGTATGATCTTTGTTTTTCAACCTTGTGTTTACTCTTCTTATATCGTGAGTTTCCATCACTTTCCAAACTAACTATATTTAAATTATGCAGTCCCATGCTGAAGCTGATGCATTCTTCTGCTTTGTTGAACTGTTGAGTGGATTTCGAGACTTCTACTGTCAACAACTTGATGATAGTAGTGTTGGAATTCGGTCCACAATAACAAGGCTTTCACAACTTGTTAAGAAGCATGATGAAGAACTTTGGCGCCATCTGGAGATCACCACGAAAGTAAGACATTGTTGTTTCTCTCGTGTCTCTGTTGTGACAGCAACCATATTCGGCATTCTGCTACTGTTATTCCAGTTATCTGCTTTGTGTGGAAGATAAATTCCAATTATCCCCCTTAGCTTACAATAGTGTTCTTGTTCTTTGATCTACAAAAGTTAGAAATGGATTGCACTGAACCCTCTGAGATTGACATAGTAGAGATATTTTGGATTACAGGTAAACCCACAGTTCTATGCATTCAGGTGGATCACACTTCTCCTTACGCAAGAATTTAGCTTCTTCGACTGTCTTCACCTATGGGATGCACTCTTAAGCGACCCAGAAGGTCCTGTGGTAAGATTTCAATATCATCTCGCAGTGACACATACCTGAAATTAAATCAGTAGATGCACAAGACTTACAACTATTTCGGCAGTGTTTCCCTCATAGAATATAATGTTTGCTTAAAAGATAAAACTCAATTTATATTGTATCGTTGCAGGAGAGCTTACTCGGGATATGTTGTGCGATGTTGATACTGATGAGAAGGAGACTTATGGCTGGAGATTTCACATCGAATATGAAGTTACTTCAACACTATCCAACTACCAATATCAGCCATCTCTTGTATGTTGCCAATAAACTCCGTTCGAAAATGTTAGAATAAGTCTTCTTTTTTTGCCCTTAACTTTTCAATCAAACCATCACAACATAAAAATCGCTTCACTCTAAGAATCATTGTATGTTTGTTAATGTTTCGTTTCTAGGGATTTTTCGTGTTTGTAATTTCTTTAAGCGGAAGAAGAAAAGGTTAATGAACCATCCAACTAACTGATACTGACTTTGACTTGTCAGAGTTCTAATTTGAAATCTGACTTCAGATCTCTGATTCACACCTGCAAACTACAAAGACACCGTAAGTCTGCAAGACATTTTTAAGAATTAAGTAGTTGTCAAATGTATTATTGAAGACAAGGAAACACGTGGGAGTTCGTATGTGTAACAGAGCAATCACATAAGAACAAATACCAATAGCCAAAGTCAATTGGGTCCATCACTTTTGATTGATTTTGTATCTCACTTTTTACCATAAAATCAGTAAACTTTTTACGAAGTAATCGTGCAGAAAGTGATATTACTGAGAGTATGGTTCGTACGATTCTTCCAAATCAAACAAACGGGGCGAAAATGAATAAACAAAAAAGAAAGGGACACATGTGTAAAGAATTAACAATAGCGAGGCAACGTTTAATATTAATTTTGTCTGTGACCTCTATGAAGAAGACGAAGAAGAGAAACAAAATTTTACAAACTTCCATGTTCCAAAATCGACCGACTCAAACAACCTTTCTCTCTCAGCAAAACTTGTCGAAACTCACAGGAATCGATTCTCACATCTTCGATTCGATCAATCGATCAATCCAAACCCTAGAGAAATGGTCAGGAAAAAAGTGCCGGAATGGCTTAACAGCACCATGTGGTCTACTCCTCCGCCGCCTCCTTCTCCGATGTCTACCAACGACGATGGTCTTCTCCTTCGTCGTCCTCCGCCGAATAGAATCACGTCGATGAAGGAGGAAGCACAATCGATTCCCGTTGTTTCCAGGCTTAATTCTGCTCCTCCTCCTCCGCCTTCTTCCGCCGCTTCTTCGGTTCCATCTCCGTCGCCTGGACTGAGGAACGGTAGTACTAGTGACGATTATGGTAGCTCCGTTGGTTCTTCCGCTGAGGATTTTTCTCGTCAGGCTCATGTAACAGCTGAGGTCAATGCAACTTTCCTTTTCTGTCTGTTATCAATGCAAAAATCGAATCACAGCTTGTTGTGGTTGAATTACTCACTTTTCTGATAGTTTTCTTCTTGATTTGGTTTTGTTTAGTTATCGAAGAAAGTGATCAATATGAAGGAATTGAGGAGTTTAGCGCTACAAAGTTTGCCTGATTCTCCTGGGATTCGTTCTACTGTCTGGAAGGTGAGTGTCACAAGAATCATGATCATTGTGTTAATGCAACAGTGCTTAGAACTGTTACTGAGAGTGTATAGCTATATTAGGATATATGATTATATTTGCATGAAGAACATTACTAGGCTAATTGAAATATGATTGATTATCTTTGCAGCTTTTGCTTGGTTACTTGCCACCTGAACGGTCACTATGGTCTACTGAATTGAAACAAAAGAGATCTCAATACAAGCATTATAAGGACGAGCTTCTCACTAGTCCTGTAAGTGATCCTGGTCCGTTGTTTCTTGCTTAGGAGTTTTCTCAGTTTTGCATGCTATCTTATTTCTAATTTGATTTTGAGCATTTGGATGTATCTGCCCTGTGTGTTAGTCCCTTTTCTCATCTAGAAAGTTTCTGAACGCAAAAACTATTTATTCTTGAAATGTGTTTGTACCTCTAAATGATTATGCGTTAGTTAGTCAGAAATCACATGGAGATTGGTGAGGTCGAAAGGATTTGACGATTATGATTTGAAGAGTGAAAGCCGATGCATGCTTGCCCGATCCAGATTAACTGATGAGGACCATCCTTTAAGCCTTGGGAAGACGAGCATCTGGAATACATACTTTCAGGTACAGTATATATTGCATTCTGGACAGTACTTACATTGTTAAATTCTCAGCACTTCCAACTTTACCTTCTTCAATTTTATGTAGGACACAGAGACTATTGACCAAATAGAAAGAGATGTGAAGCGTACACATCCAGACATACCTTTTTTCTCCGGTGACTCATCTTTTGGACATTCTAATCAGGTAACCTTGTCTGTTCTCACTGGCAAGTTCTCTCCTATTGACTATTGTTGAGTACTCAAGCTCAGCAATGTTTTCTTTTCATGTCTAGGAATCTATGAAGAATATATTGCTTGTGTTTGCAAAATTAAATCAAGGCATCAGATATGTTCAAGGGATGAACGAAATTTTAGCACCTATCTTTTATGTATTCCGTAACGACCCTGACGAAGATAGCTCAGTAAGTAGACTCTTTCGGTTTCTGTAAACTGTTTTCACAAGATAATCGGGTGTTCACTTCCCCCATTTAAAACAATATCAAGACTGTTTCACCTATATGCTATTTCATATAATTACAGATAAAACACCGTTTATACTTTATTAATATGATCTCTAATATTTGCCTTATTGATTTGCTCATATGATCGTTGTTCTTCAGCTTTGTGTTTGCTCTTATCTTGTGAGCTTCAATCAGTTTCCATAATTCTATTCAAATTATGCAGTCCCATGCTGAAGCAGATGCATTCTTCTGTTTTGTTGAACTGTTGAGTGGATTTCGGGACTTCTACTGTCAGCAACTGGACAATAGTGTAGTTGGGATCCGGTCTGCAATAACAAGGCTCTCACAACTTGTTAGGAAGCACGATGAAGAACTTTGGCGTCATCTAGAAATCACCACAAAAGTAAGACGTTGAGTTTTTTCTGTCTTTTCTGTTTTGACAACAACCTTCGTCATTCAGCTACTATATTATTCTTATTCTGTTATCTACAGTATAACAGAAAGGGATAGGACTTGGCCATCTGAGGTTGACATTGTATATTATGATTACAGGTAAACCCACAGTTTTATGCATTCAGGTGGATCACTCTACTCCTTACTCAAGAGTTTAGCTTTTTTGACTGTCTTCACATATGGGATGCACTCTTAAGCGACCCCGAAGGTCCTTTGGTAAGATTGCAATACTTTCTGACATTTAAAAATATCTGAAACCAAATCAGTAGGTGTACAAGACTGATAGAATATGATGTTTGCTTGAATTATAGAACTCAGATAATCTTGTATTGATTGCAGGAAAGCTTACTTGGGATATGTTGTGCGATGTTGGTACTGGTGAGAAGGAGGCTAATCGCCGGAGATTTCACATCGAATATGAAGTTACTTCAACACTATCCAAAAACGAATATCAGCCATCTCTTATATGTTGCCAATAAACTTCGTTCCAAAATGTTACTCTAAGTGTCTGTTTGTTATAACCCCTGGTCAAACTATTACAATATATGCAAAGCTTTCTTTTTGTAGGCCATTCGCTTGAATCTTTTCGCAGTATATCTGTCTGTTTGTTGTGATGTTTTAGGAATTGTCCGTGTTTGTAATTTTCTTAGTGAAAGAAGAAAAGGTAACTGTACCGTTAATTCGATTGTCAAGAGTTCGAATTGTGAATTTTTTTTTTTTGATGACCATGGTACATTTAAAAGAGTAACTAATTAATGCGAACTGCATGATCATGTCGGAACCAAAGCAATAAGTCTCCAACTTGGAAAAGAACTGTTGCTCTGTCCACTCAACAGAAAACAAATTATCCACCAATAAAGAAAGAGAAAATTACGGAGAAGCATATTCAAACGGCCGTGGAGGTTGTGGCTCATCATCTACGGCCATAGCCGAGGCTGTAGTTGCTTGTTGGCCTTCGCCTGTAGCTGCTGCACCACCGGCAGCTTGAGCTGTTGAAGTTGGTGCATCAGTCAGTGACAGAACCTCAGGCTCATCTGGACGCAAGTCTCTGAGCAAGACAAACCCTGATGGTGCTAGCTTCACCGGCACATATCTGCTTTCCTCCATTAACTTTATGTATTTCTCCTGGGAAGGGACTACACGCGCCGGGTTCACTAGTATCTCATGTGTTGCTTCTGGCTCAGCCTTCTTCTCCACAGGTGTAGCTGTACTATCAACCTGTGACAGTAACATAGAGAAGCTATACTTAATAAAAATGGTTCAAACTTGATCAAGACTCCAGACAGTTAGGATTTATTGTGATCATGATTGTATCTGTTCACGGGAACAGAATGGCTACAATTGAACATGCTACAATTCTACCTTTAAAAACAGATAGGATCCAATATGACTCATGAGATTGTATGTGTTCATAAAACTAAAAGAAAGTCGCTAATCTTCCGGATCTAATGTGTTAAGAATTTAAATTACCTGCATGGCGTCTGCTTCCTTCTCATTTGATGGTACTTTAGCTTTCCCAGTTTCGTTGTTAGACTTTTCGGCATTAGCTTTCTGCTCTGCTTCTTTCTTAGCCCTCGCTTTAGCTTTGACCGAGGTTGAGAGCACAGCAGTTGGTAATTTGGCAGCAGCATTGGCAGTGGCAACTGTGGTTGGTTTTGGGTACTCAAACAAAGATGGTTTTGCGTGCGACATGAATTCAAACTTTGGGACTTTGAGATCGTAGTTTAAGCCGATGAATGCCGTTGGTGAGAATGCCAAGCTTATGAAGTAAATTAGTGGATACCAATACCAAAACTGGGTGAAGACAGCAAGGCCAATAACTGCAGTGACTTTGTCATGTTTCGTTTTAGAGAGTAGTCTTATCGTCACATTCCTTCCACCAGCATCAAGAATACCTGAAGCTAAAATTGCTCCCATCTTGCTCATTGTATCTTCATGCTTGTCAAGTATTATCTTCTCAAGTTGACGCCTGCATAAACAAAGACAAACTTTAGTCTACAAAAAGAAATATTCTTCATCTGCCATTGCTAAAGAGAAGCTGACCTAAATGCTCCAACGCGAGAATCACTTGCTTCGCTAATCTGGACCATCACCATGGCCATGGCAATCAGAGCGCCTTGACGAACAAAGTCAACCACATCTGATGTAAGTGGCTCCAGCAACGATATGGCCTCACTCAGTCCAGTGCCGGCACAAGAGATGCCTACCGCAAGAGCCGCGCCATAACGAACATGTGGGTTGTACGACTCAGAAAGCAGGGATACAATACGGGGAGTCTACAGTAAAATTATTTAGGGCAAATTGTTAATAAATGTACGCGAGCGTAAGAGCCCTGAAGGCACTAACGAAATGACATAGTGACAACAAGTTATTGAGACAAAAGCATAAGAAATTACCTGCTCTGGATTAGAGTATAAGACAAATCCAAGTGCAAGAACAGCAGTCCTCCTGACATCGTCACTTACATCAGACACAGCAAAGTGCAGAAGTTGGCGGATGGCTTTGTTGTTTGCAGTACCACTGTAAGCCAATCCAAGTGCATACATTCCACCATAACGGATGATAGGATCTTGATCTCTAGTCATCTGCTCAATCAATGTATCTGCTCCCTCTTCCCTACCATATACTGTGAGGGCTATTCCTAGAGCCAATCCCCTAGAAACACAATTCCAGATGTTGGTTATTTAAACACTAAAAAACAAATTCTTTGCACCCACTCACATAACAAAAATCATCCTCCAGGCTATACATTACCTTATTATCTTCTCATGCTGAGTCTCGTGAGCATAAGCAAGCATCTCACTTGCCTTATCAGTTGCAGTCCCAACCAATAATAGACCCATGCTGATGCCGGCAGCTTCACCAGCAACAGCACTGTCAGTGTAAAGCACGCTTTTAATTTCATCATATATGTCTTCATCAGCTGTCCCAAGAGCTGCCAAACCGAGACCTAAACAAGCTCCGTGTTGAATAACCTGCACCCATTTTTCCACATGAAAACAAATTCTCTGCACTTGAGACTATCTTTTTTGGTGATATATCACGAAACACTATCTTAAAAACAGATTATAGACAAGTCACCTCAACACTAGTGCTGCGTAGACTATCACGAAGAAATTGCTTGATTCCCTCGCCATGGTTAGCATGAATAAGGCCAAGAGCATATAAAGCACCCCCTTCGGAATAAGGACTCCCGCCACCACCTGCTCCTCCCTGAGGCAAGTATGGGGCCATTAATGACCTGCCCTGTTGTAAGTGTCCCCTATGAATAACACCTAATCCCGCTGTAGCACTAAACTTAGCCCAATTGGTGGCCCTGCTTAGCCAATCCTGCCAATTTACAAAAAAAGATTAGATACTATGCTTAAAAGTGAATGTCCCAAACAAGTCGATTAACGATAGTGAAAGTAAAGGTTTACCAAATTCTCCCTGAGAAACGTGTCAACTGTCGTTCCAGCATGCATTATAGCATTAGCATATATTGTAGCACTGTGACATACACTGTTCCGCATCTCGACGGATTGTTTGATTGTCTTCAGGATCAGCAAGTCCGATCTACAGACAAACAATAGCCACTGATGAATCATGGTACTATTTGGAAGAAACTACTTAAGAAAAAAAAAAATCCTTCCAAGAGAAAAACTTTTTTACTAAAAAAATTAAAATTTCTCACTTGTTATGGCTGTAAAGAAACTGGAGGGTTAACTGTATTGATGTCTCTCCAGATAAAATTCCCTTGATCTTTGTTAACCTCTCAGCGTACAAAGCGTCAACAGGGTCTGTTTCATGCTCAATTGTCTGAGCTGGAGTTTCATCCGTCATCTGGACATCCCCTGCAGTGTTCTCATTCTGAGCTGTAGAGGTTTCAACAGCTTGAACTGCTTCTACAGGACGGGTCTTAGGGGCTGGAAGGCGGTCTCTAACACTCATCAGAAATGCCTGGTGCTCGTTTTCTACAAGATCAAAGGCAATTTGCAATGCCAATAACGCATCATCCTTGCTCTCTGAACGAAGAAGCTTCTCCAATATACTAGCAACACCTTGTGGTTCATCCAAGAACATAAGGCATTGACAAATGCTCAAATAATCAGGGGAAGCCAGCTTCTGGTAGACCTTAACAAGCAGCCGAAGAACCTGCAAGAAGTATTCTAATATAAGGATGATATCATTTCCAAATAAAATCACCTTGGAAGGATTTCAAGTTATGTATGAGGCCATAAATGATGCAATGAACAACTATATGTTAATAAAATACGATACAGGGCTACATTACCATAATATATGCAAGGAAAGATATCAACTCATATTATTATAAACATATAACATCTATTACAATTCATTTCTGTAGCCACCCTGCTCACCTCATGTCTATACTCTCTCTGGTTAACAAAAGAGTGGGAGACATTGATGCAGTACGATAAAGTTCCTTGCACATTTTCACTCTTTGTTATAGCTTCCTCCAATTTATCCAATCTTCGGCATTCTATAGCAATCCCCATGGCTTGTTGATACTTTCCGTCAGTGATACATCTGCAAACCAGGATCATGTAACTATGAATAACTATCAAAGAACAAAAGAATTGGTCTTTCAATGAACAAAGAAAACGAATGGTTTCTCATACTTGTCAAGCATCCGTTCAACAATGGCCTCCAACCTGGGGTCGATGTCAACCACCTCACTGGACTCAGCTGCCTTTGATCTGAGAACAGCATACTCATCTATTGCTTTGGCTGAAAGCAAAACAAAAGCTTCTGGTTAGAAAACATTCGACATCAAACAGTTACTAACATTCAAGCGCAAGTACAGTAGCCCTCTTATTATCCCTCTGTGTAATTTCTTTCTCAGAGCATAATCTTATTAACAGAAAGATGGATGTGCATGTCATATTGGTTAGACAATATGTGGGGCAAACTATTTGCTTATAGGTGCCTTTGATAAGGTTTGTATGTTCTTTAGTTTATGCAAATTATAGTCGCGGATATTTAAGCTTCTGTCTACTGTCACAGCTCTAGGAAGGAAAACAAAAAAAGAAGAGCATAACAACAAGCTTCAAAATCTTACCTAGAAGAGTATGAAGATAATCAGAATCTTCTGACACATCAAATAAAGATCCAGCTCCAAGGGCATACGACAATGAATCGTTAAGCTCACCCAAGTAATAGAAAACCTGAGATAAGACAAGTAACAATCATCATGAGAAAACAAACTTCTACCACAATCCTTGAGATTTAAATGAAAATAACCACAATCTATGCGGCCAGTATCAAATATAAACCGTACCTTAGAGACCAACAATGCAGCGAGCTGTCTTTGATGTTGATCGAACTCTTCATCTTCGTACAAGCTCTCTCTACAAACAAAAATATACAAATGTCTCAGAATCGAGCTAGTAAGCAGCACAAATCAATGTAAATCTCAATCTAAAAGTACAGCCTCTACAACTTCAAAGAAACAAAATTTCCACATCGCGTCCTTTACGAATTCAGAACTAATATCCTAATCAAGAAGAAGCAAGAATCCTACAAAGTATCCAAATCCCAAAAGCAAACAGATCCAGTAAAGAATAAAAACCCTAAAACTCAGGACGAGAAGAGTTACATGATTGGAACGCTAGTGGAGATCTCTGGCCAAAATTGGTCGACCAAGTTGTTGAGATTAGAGAGAGCGTGAAGTTTCAACAAAGGATGTGGTTCGTTAAGCATTGCCAGTAACCCACCGGCCGAGCTAACCATCGCGGCAGCCATTACTGAATAACCCTAATCGGAATACTAAACCCTAGCGGTCGATAAGAGTTTATCGGAGAGACGGACGAACGAGAACCCAACTTCGGCGAAACCTCGTGTCGAGCAATATATGGAGGATTTGAGAGAGAAGAAGACTTCACTTTTGAGAAAAAGGAAATCGAAATTTCAGATTTATCGAATATTAAGATACTTACCCAACAAGTCAACTAATTAAGCATTGCCCCTACTATTTTTATACCTTACACTTTTTCCCCTAGTATTACAGACTGTGCGTATGGATCCAAACAAACCAACCGGTTACACTGTATACGATTAGTTTTTTTAATAACGAAATAATCGGTACACTGCTCTACTCTTTTGGGTTACTAAATAAACAGTGCACCGGAATCTGATCCATTTTTTAACAATTGAATTCCTAACTCGAAACTCAAATTGATCTCCAGTTATGTAGCTGATCATCAGATACAAACAGAAAAGGTTAATTTCACTTAGATTTCAATTTTTACCAAATTTTCAAACTACCCTATGCTATATGATTTTTTGAACCCAACTCATCAAAATCCGAGATGATGGAGTCGGTACGCTCATTACTTCATGAGCCGGTTATACAAACTGTTTCAAAACTTTATTGATATATATAATTACAATATTATTAAGTAAATCATGCAAATTTGTAAAAATTTTTTTTTTTTTTTTTTTTTTTTTTGGTCTAATAACCATATGAGAGTGGAATCAATCGGATACTTTTTTTTTTTTTTTAATCTACAATTGTTATTAGGATTTGCTATTATGTTGATATATTAAGATAGTAAAATAATTATAAAAAAAACAACGACAAAAGAAATAAAAATATATACATAAATAAGAAACAAATGAAACCATCATATTTCAAGTCGCAAAATGTATATCGATTTAATAATTAGTGTCATAGGTTTCCCAATTTCTCAACTATATTTACAGCACATTGTTCTTTTTGCGTTGGATGAAATCAATAGAGGGAGTTGGGCAGATAATTTATAAATAACATGTCCACTCACCGGTGAAAACATCATTAAATTGTATCATATTCTTCTAGCAGATTGAAACGGGTCGACTTTGGTTTATTCCTATATATATATGTATCAAGCAATTTTCTAAGAAAACATAAAGTTGTATTTCATCCGTTTCAATATATTAACTACAAACATTTGAATTGTCCAATAATCATGGGTGTAATCTCCCGAAGAGCGTGTGTGTTTGTTTTGGTATTTGCTCTAGTGACAGATTTGACTATGGGAGAAACAGAATTTGGTGATGACAAACATTTGTTTCCTCACCCTCGTCCATTCCTCCACAAAGGTGGCATCCACAAGAAGGGCTTCAAGAAAGACCTCGGCGGTTTAGGCGGTGGCCGTCTAGGTGGTGGAGGCGGCATTGGAGCAGGTGGAGGTAGCGGTTGGATTGGAGGCCAGATTGGAGGCTTTGGCGGAGGAATAGGTGGTGGATTTGGTAATGGTGGCGGAGCAGGAGTTGGTGGTGCAGCCGGTAATGGAGGTAACACCGTCGGTACTGGTGGGGTAGTTAGTGGAGCAGCCGCTCCCGCTAGTGGTGCTGATAGTGGAGCCGGCCGTGGAGCAGCAACCAAAGATGGAGTTAATACTGGAGCCAGTGGAGGAGCTGGGAGCGGTGCCAGTGGAGGTCACTGAGGGTTTGCGAAAGATGTGCATTGACGAGGAGCTATGTTGTCCCATGCATGTATGATGTAATAAAATATAGTATAAGAAAAGTATGTCCTTCACTTGAATTTACTCTTTGAAATGTTCTATCTGTGCGTAAACAAAATTATAATAACACTCGATATATATATACATTAACTGCTTTTAATAACACAAGGTTCCTTAAAATATTTTGACTTACGAAGCCTTATGCATTTCAATGGAAAGAAGAAAGTGCCGTCGTTTCCTTATGTAATTGAGAATACTGGTTCAAACGAGAAAATTTTATAAACTGATAATATTGTAATCACCTACTTAAACTACACAGCCCTTTGATTCCAGAAAATTAATCCCAGAATCACTGGTCAGCAAGGTAAAGTTGTAAATAAAATTTACAACATTCTCCTATGAGTTTTGCTGACCTTGTTTAAGTGACTGAGGATTTACAAACCGGACACTGTTTACTCCGTCCTAGCCACGGATCAATGCACTGCACAATACATAAAGCACAGATGTTTACTGTATAAACAATGGTTGATTCTCGAACTTGCAATCTAAAAAGGGTTTTTGATTTTTATCAGAAAGAAGATCCTTACATCTTTGTGGAATTTGTGAAAACAAGGAAGATGACGGATAGTGTCTCCAATCGTTGGTGTGTCCAGACAAATAACACAAGTTTCCTGATTATCGGTCTGAATATCAAAAGTAAAACACCAAACAGAAAGCTTTAGTAACAAATTGACGATATGAAGAAAATGGAATTTATAAGTTAGCTTTGGCTTTACTTGAACTGTGGACTCCGGCAAGTTGTTAATGCGATGTGTAGAAGCACCGGCATGTCGATGGTTGTTATCGTCAAGAGCTAGCAGCAATTCATAATCATCTCTGCATCAAGAACATGTTAAAATATCAAACTTCATATATTGCAAAATCACAATGGAATGAAGAAGGGAAGAAAAACAAAGATAACGTACTCAGTAAAGTCACGATCCATATGAAGAAGATTACTATTATTAATGGAGTGTCCAATAACATTCTCTAGTTCCTCTAGAAAATCCATTCTCTGTCGCATTGAAAAAGGTCAACCATTTTTGTTTTGGTTTCACACGACATTCGGGATATAAACAGAGTTATGCACTTATGACCAAAAAATAAAAACAGAATTATGTACCAGTTCTAAGCCCATAGCATCTGGAAAACCACCATTCAGAGCTCGGTGTAAGGAAGCAGATGAACGGCCTAAACGATGACCCCGACCCCGTGGTGGTGCTCTAACAGCAGCACGTGGCTGTGGAGGATTCAGTCGCCTCCTTATAGAATGTTGTTGCAGTCGTGCTTCCAGGCGACTCCTCCCACCTCGGTTTGCTGCAATCTGTAAATAGTATTTATGGGTGTTAAGCAACGGTTAAGGTTTATTCATCTTCCATTCAAGATGATCTGAAAGAAAGAACACATCCGTGTTCGGCACCTGAACACGCACAAAAAATTCAATAGAACACTATCATAGGAAAGTTTAGTATACATGACTTACGGTATTGGAGCTTCGGGTATTATGACTAGAAGAAGCATGAAGAGAATTCTCTTCTTGTTCCAGAAACCTGGCTATATTTTCATCGACCTGTTATGACATACAAAGTTGGAATGAGGACCTTGGAATCTTGATTCATAGAAGGATAGATATATAGGGGATATTCAAAAAAGAAAGGAAAAATCCAAAACGTACATGCTCGTTTCTCATCAGAGTTGTTTCCTGATACAACTGTTCTTGCAGTTCCCGAGCCAAGATCTCATCTGCTTCCATTTGTCTTGCTTTCAAATCAGATTCATCGTTTTCAACACGTCTTGGACCCCGGGCAACCCGTACTTCAGGAGATGAATCTTCAATTTCCAACACTTGGGTGCCACTTCTTTGATGAGTATGAGTTCTCGGTGGCCTTGAACTAGATGGTTCCCCAGACGATCCAATAACAGAAACTTCTGGCTCATTTGCAGCCCTTAAGGTAGTAATTTCATTTCTCCTTCGTCTTTGTGGTCTAGCATCGCTTTCAACTTCATCAGATTCATGTACATCAAGTCTGGAAACAGAACCACAAATTCCTACTGTGACCCTCTCATCCCTGCGATTCATTTCATGGCCAATATTTAATTTCCGGTCCCGTGTACGAATCCAGCCCTCTAATTCTGAGCCAACAGCATATCTACTCGCCACCCTATTTGCAGTAAAATAAATAATAAAAAGTCTTTTGGCGCACACACAAAACAAGTCATCCATATAAATCCCATCAAAAGTCTAATACAAGATAAGGAACCACTATTACCTGCCATGGGGAGTTTCTGGTCTTTTTCCTCTAGCTCGTCTGTGAATATCATTTCCAGAAACAATCTCCCTTATGTCAACTGAAGATGTCGTTTCGGCAGCTACTTCTGGTTCAACATTAACTATATCCTCGGAATTGGTATCAGCCGCTCGTTTAGCTCTAGCTGCTATTCCTTCTGGAGATATGCAGCCATACCTTACCAGTCTTTTAGTACCTCTATTCGGTTTTCTGTCACTAGAAAGGTCAATTGTTTCTCTATTAGAAAGAGAGGCACAATCAACTTTTCCTTTACCCTTATTACTATTCCCAGGGACCAGACAAGAATTACGATCACCTTGTAAAGGAGGACAACCATTACTTGACCGGAATTCCCTTACATCTTCAAATCGTAAGCATCTCGATGCAGTATCATGAGCATGTCCATTACCCTTATTTAGATTCAAAACTGGGTTTCCGTCCCCTCGAGCACCGCCAAGATCAATGGATATGGATTTCCCTTTGCCCCTCTCAGAATCTGGTCTCCTAAACAAAGCACTTCCAGAAGAACGCGAACGATGATGTCCGTTCTCAGATGCTTTTTCTCGGTTCTCCCCAACTTCAGGGACTTGTCTGCCTCTGTTTCTACCGCTTAGATAATTACGATACTCTTCTCTCTGACAACCTACTGGCGCTTCAGGAGAATGCGGTCTTCTCTTAACTTCTCTTCTTATAGAACCGCGCCGTACCGCA
The DNA here is from genome assembly GCA_900406245.1 of Odontarrhena argentea. Classification (NCBI taxonomy): domain Eukaryota; kingdom Viridiplantae; phylum Streptophyta; class Magnoliopsida; order Brassicales; family Brassicaceae; genus Odontarrhena; species Odontarrhena argentea. The sequence goes on along the minus strand of OVAF01001127.1, from coordinate 8,749 downwards.
CTCTCTGGAGTATCAGGTATGCTGATTACCATGTCAATGTCACTGTTCTCCATCCTGAAACACTCAAACAAAGTAAGAAACTGAAGACAATGCTCACATAATGTCGTCGTATAGAACCAATGTGAATTTTTGTTTTTATTGATTATAGCTTAAACAATACTTCTCTCTGACGTTTAGATCACAGNCAAAAAAAAAAAAAAAAAAAAAAAAAAACCTAGAACTATTTCAAGCGAATTACAGACATAAATTATCATTGAAATCTATACGATCATCATCAAAACTGAGAAATTCAGCTAAAAAACTAACAGATTATCGAAAACTCAAAGAAATTTCAGATTCACCAAAACGAAAACAAAAAACTTCTCTCACACTAAGTCAATCGGAGAAATCATATCTATCGCAGATAAAAATACGATCGGAACCAGGAAATTACCTGATTGAATCTGATTCCGAAGTGCGAATCGAAACCCTAATTGTTCGATGAGAAGGAACAGCATCGATAAAATCTATCTGCTCTTGCAACGATTGGACCTCAGACAATCCCGGGTCGGGTTAGAAATTACCAGGCCGGGTTCTGGATTTCAAATTGATGATGTTACGGGTTACAGAATTATAATAGGCTTAGGTCCATTATATTGGGCTTTTCAAACCAAATTTCCTCTTTATTATGATTTATTATTTATTTTCTAATTATAATTTTGATGACCAAACAAAAAATATTGTAAGTATTTTCAACACATACCGACTGATGTTAACAAATTCGACACTTAATAAAGAGTATGTTGAATTTCATAACACGTTTCCGTTTCAACAATAGGTAATGTAGATGTTTCTAAATTCTAAGTCAATGTCATATTTGTCAATTAATTAGCTAAATTTCCATAGGATATGAATAATTTATATAAATACACGCACTCATTACATATCTTTGACAAGTACTATATGACAAGGTACTACTTCTTTGGGATTTGTTTAATACCCCCAGTAATAAGAAAAAACATAGTACAATAATCATTTATTGGGATAATCAAGTCACCAATTGCCTCAAAAACCAATTATTTTGGCTGTTTCTTAATGAATTATTCGAGGAAATATCCTCTCTCGTTTTTTTGCCTTCAATTTGGCCTCTTCTGCATCCAATTAAAACATTAATATTTGTTTGGTACATAAATAAATTAAATCTCACCAAATTAATTAATTACATATTTCTAATAATTTGATTTTAACAACATCATGAATCCCAAACAAATTGAATAATCCTACTTATTATATATTATATATTACACAATTTAAAAAAATATATATATTACATAGACAAACAGTTTTAGTCGCACCATAAAAATTATTCAACGTGGTGGTTTTATTTGTACTGTATTTAAACTATTACTATAAAATAATCATGAAATCTATAATCACAAATTATATTTCTAACAAAATTAAGATATGTACAATCTCATATATATATATATATATATATATTATTTTTTTTTTTGGTAGATATAAGATTTCATAGTCAGATTTAATATATGATCTCATATGTTTAGCAAAACAATTATATGAGATCATGTTTGTCTACATTTTGGTAGAAGTACAATTTATGGTTATGTTTTTTTCCAGATCTGACTATGATTTATTAACTGAAAAATCTGTATCAAGTATAGTAATATTTTAATTTTGTTGGTCTGTAAAATACTAATATCAAGGAGCATTTAACGGTTATCAAATCTAAGAGTAAGCTTTTTATTCCCAGATTCCATGTAAGCTTCCCGACCGGACTTTGAACCTTCCCATTAGAGAGACAGACAGAGAGCCCCAAAGGAATCGTGTCCATCTTCGGTTCCTCTGCCTTGTCTTAAATTATTCCTTTCTTCCAACTCCAAATCTACTTCACCATCTTCTTCTTTGGCCCTTTTAGATCTCTTCTCTACTGGGTTTTATCCCGATCTGGGTCGGATCTGATTCCTCGGAAGCAACGAATCTCTCTGTCTCTTTGTCTTTAGGAGAAAGGAGAGAATATAAATTCCCTTCAACTTCTTTCTCTGTAGCTGCATATTATCGTCTTGATCTGGGTATACAGAAAACTTTCCTTTTTGGGTAAATTTTTCTCTGGGCTTTAGGTTTTGTCTGGGTTTAAATTTCGATCTGTTTCCGTGTGTTGTGTGAGGCCATCTCGGTTCCTAGTGTGTTATATCTCTTGAAAGTTGTAGACTTTAAGGATATTGCTTGGGTTTTTGGGTTTTTGTCTGTCTCCAATTTTTCAGATTTGTTTGCTCTAAATCTGATAATTGGAGATTTTATCTTAAATTAGGTCTAGTTTCCTTACATTTGGGAACTTTACTTTATTTGAGATGATGTAACTTGAGTTTGGTTTAAGATTTGAGTTGTTTCCTTTGTGGTATATACTGGTGAGAGATATGGCAAGCGTCATTGATGTAACCAAGTATGGCCATAGTCCTGTTCATCAAGCTGTTGTGTCGAGAGATTACGCCGGTCTCAAGAAACTACTATCCGCTCTTCCGCGGATGCGTGACCCGTCTGAGGTTAAGAATGAGGCAGCCTCTGTTGCTGAAGAGACGAAGGCTGATTCAATCGCTGCGGTTATTGACAGGCGTGATGTTGTTAACCGAGATACTGCTCTTCATTTAGCGGTAAAGCTCGGTGATGAGACTTCCGCGGAGATGCTTATGGCCGCAGGAGCTGATTGGAGTTTGCAGAACGAGCACGGATGGAGTGCTTTACAAGAAGCTATATGTGGTAGGGAAGAGAAGATTGCTATGATTATTGTCAGGCATTATCAGCCGTTAGCTTGGGCTAAATGGTGTAGGAGGTTGCCTCGGCTTGTGGCTACGATGCATAGAATGAGAGATTTCTATATGGAGATCACTTTCCATTTCGAGAGTTCGGTCATACCTTTTATTTCTAGAGTTGCGCCTTCGGATACTTATAAGATTTGGAAGAGGGGTGCGAATCTTCGAGCGGATATGACATTGGCTGGATTTGATGGGTTCAAGATTCAAAGGTCTGATCAGACTATACTTTTTCTTGGAGATGGGTCGGAAGATGGTAAAATTCCTTCGGGTTCTCTCCTCATGATATCACATAAGGATAAGGAGATTATGAATGCTTTAGACGGTGCTGGTGCTCCGGCTTCAGAAGAAGAAGTCCGTCAAGAAGTGGCTGCAATGTCCAAAACGAGCATTTTCAGACCCGGGATCGATGTTACTCAAGCTGTTCTGTTCCCGCAGTTAACATGGAGGCGTCAAGAGAAGACAGAAATGGTTGGGCAATGGAAAGCAAAAGTGTATGATATGCACAATGTAGTTGTTAGTATAAAATCAAGGAGAGTACCGGGTGCAATGACTGATGAGGAGCTCTTCTCAAACACCAATCAAGAAAATGAAACTGAAAGCGAGGATCTGGGAGATATTTTGACTGATGATGAGAAGAGGCAACTAGAGTTAGCATTTAAGTTGGAATCACCAGAAGAATCTTCTAACAACGAGAGCTCTAGGACTCCTCAGCAGCAGAGTAGTTGTTCTGTCGAGGAGCGAGAGATTCCAATAACAGATGGAAACGCGTATTGCAAACAGGAGAAGAAAGGATGGTTCAGTGGGTGGAGGAAACGAGAGGATGGACACAAACGTAGTAGTCTTCCCCCTAGGAGTTCGCTTAGTGTCGATGAGAAAGTAAGTGATCTTCTTGGAGACGATGATTCTCCATCTCGTGGAGGAAGACAGATAAAACCAGGAAGACACTCAACGGTTGACACTGTTGTAAGAGACGAAAAACGGGGAAGAGATTCATCAAAAGCCTCGACATCAGAAGGCAGTGGAAGTAGTAAGCGAAAGGAAGGAAGCAGAGAGAATGAGTACAAGAAAGGACTTAGACCGGTTCTTTGGCTTTCTGAGAGATTCCCGTTACAAACGAAAGAGCTTCTGCCATTGCTCGATATTCTTGCAAACAAAGTGAAAGCAATTCGGCGTTTGAGAGAGCTTATGACCACAAAGCTTCCTTCAGGAACATTTCCAGTGAAGGTCTGTTTATAACCTTCTATGATCATAATCCTCATTTTAGTCAATTTTTGGTCATTTCATTTGGATCTTCAACTGCAGGTTGCTATTCCAGTGATTCCTACTATTAGAGTACTCGTTACATTTACAAAGTTTGAAGAGCTAGAACCTATCGAAGATGAGTTTGTTACGCCGCCATCGAGTCCAAGTCCAACTTCTTCAGTCAAGAACAGTCCTAGAGAGGAAACACAGACCTCATCAAGCTCATCCTCATGGTTTCAATGGATCAAAACACCGAGCCAACGTCCATCAACAAGCTCAACCTCTGGAGGGCATCATAACGGTAGAGCCCAAAACGATCAAGACCCATTTGCAATTCCAAGGGGATACAATTGGATAACATCTGAAGAGAAGAAAAAGAAGATCCAAGAGAAGAATAAAGCTAAGAAAGGCAAGTCATCTCAGACCAGCTGAAGAAAACAAAACAACACAAGTAAGAAGGATCTTTCTTTGTCTGTCTCAAAACATATAATACTGAAATAGGAAAAATGCTAGCAGATTATTATTCCTGGTTCGTGTACTAATAAACAGGGTTTATAATACCAAAAACCAGGGAAAACAAAATTCAATTAAATATAGTGGGGGAAAAATTGAGGAATGTTGTGAGTTATATGTTGTTATGTGACTTTATATTTGCTTATAATTCTTTCTTTGTCTTTTGGTTAAATCCTTCAAGATGATTTACTATTATTACCTCTGTATCATCATCTTGAAATAAGCTGAAATTGTTGGTATGAGATGAGCTACAACATTATAAACTGCATGAGTCTTGTAAGATTTGGTTCTGCTTATGTCCCACACAATGTCCCAAGTGTTTTGAGTTCCTCTAAGTTCATAAATGCAACAAACTGTCTACTACATAGATCAACTCATCTCAGACATAGTGTTAAGAACAAGAAAAACAAAACTCACAAAGATAATAATATTGTCACTGGATTATACAAACACCACAATATTTTCTTTTAGAATTTCCTCCATGTTCCCCATCCTCTGATGCACTGCAAATAAAATTCCATCGGTTAAACCGGTAAATCATTGGTTTCTCAAGTAACCGGACATCTACCAAAAGCAATTTCTTAATAGAGAAAGCTCGAATTACTAGTCTTGTAACAGTAGTAACTTTAACAGTCCTAGTATGACATCAGTTTTAGAGAGAAATTTCAGGAAACCGGTTCTAAACCAATTTGAAATTTCGTTATGAACCTAACCGAGCAATACCAATATCAACCAAACCTTATTACCTAAGCTCAAACTCTTGAACATGAGCAATATCTTTGCCATGAGCATCAGGCCAGCTTACTTTCCTCTTTTCCAACTCCAATCCTTTCTCACTCTCTGTCTTGATCTTGAGGTTGCTTTTGAGGCAAGGCTCGTTCGAGACGGCGGTGCAGCTTCTTCCTATATGTCTCTTAGACGGCTGATGTTTTCGCCACCGTCTTCCTCCTCCTCCACCATCATCAACTTTACTAATAATGTCTTCAGAGTTACAACTAGTCCTTGATGGTACGTAACAAGACCGGACCAAAGCCGAACACTTTTCTCTTGTTAATGTCGCCAGGTGGTCCAAATTATATGACAAACAAAAAAAGAAACTTGTGTTGAGAAGTATGTGTGATTAGGGTTTTAAGATGCGAGCTTGAAAGAAGAATGAGAGATAGAAAAGGCATGAGAAATGAGAAAAGAGCGTAATTAGTGTTAATAGTGAATGCTTGTGAGGTTTAGGTAATGATTTATTTTTGGCTTTTGTGGGGTTTCTTTGTTTTTCTTTCTCTGGAGAGTTTAGGCTTACATTAATGAAAATTTGAGTTTGTATTGGATCTTTAAACAGAAGAGGAGTTGGTCCAGTTGAGATTTCTTGATTACATTATAAACATTAGTTCAAATGATTTACTCTTAACACTAAAAAGTAAAAATAAACAAATTCGATTAGCTAGTAGTAAAGCTTGACAGTAACGTTAGCTCACTGGCCATTAGAGCGAGCGTCCTTAATCATATTTTCCATAATCTCACTACATATAGTATGTACATACACGATTACTAGTGTATATTTTATACATAACATACTATAAATAGTTTATAATATACACAAATAAAGAAGATGATCAAAGTGTGTTGTGCATTGGGCCATATTAGTAATAATAACAGCTAGCAAAAAAAATGTCCAAGGCGTGGCTTTGGAATGAATCATCATTATGATGTTTCCATTATACCCTCTATATATCACCTTTAAATTAACAAAAGAAAAAGTTTCACTTGCTCTTGGTTTCTTTTCGCAATTCCAATCCTATGATAATAATCTCATTATAATTTTAATCCATTAAGTAATATACAATGCCACTTAGCATGGGTTTTGAAATTATGTGAATATTTACGAAAGGATTTATAATATGGTACGATCATGAGACAAGGTGATCAAAAGTAAAGGGGCGAAAATGAATAATGTAAAAACTATAGGACCTAGACTAAATTAAAATCAGAGGAAGCCGTCGTGTGTGAAAAGTAAACGCGACACGTACGGCCATCTGATTGACACGTACTTTCCTTCGAAAAATACACATTACAGGTGAAAACGTGAAAGATATTTATGAATCAAGATACAAATCTGTATATCGAAGATATTTGTTGTGATAATCTTTGCCAAAAAAAAAAATAAAAAAATGCATTATACGATTGGATCTTGTTTGGCACATTATTATGGACTTAAATTTGAAGTGTTTCCTAGATTAAAAATCCATAACAAATATTAATTAAAATGTATAATGAAATTTCACTAGTCAACAATGGCAAAAACCATTGGCCAATTACTTTTGATCTGACTTTGATCCACCAAAAATCAACCGATTCTAGAACACAATGGGAGACATATTTATTTAGCTTTTTTATACACCCCAAAAAAACGAATATATTTTTATATGAGTCAATGGCATCAATATTCCTTTTTTGAAAGAAAATTAGGCAATTGACCCCAACATAAAATTAATTAACTCTATGACCCATACCACACTCTCTCTCTCTTTTAAAAGACCAAAATACCCTTCTCTCATATCTAATTCATCATCTCTCATATCTCATCATCTTTCTCTTTCTTTATCTTCTCTGCTTTTTTCATATATAATTCTCCATGGTTCTAAACTTAAAATCTCCTGTTAACATATACAAAATATTAGTTATTATATTTGATAACTGTCTAACATCGAATATACACGTTATTCTAATAACGGATGTCTAATACTCTTGATAGATGTCTAAGAATTCATATACATACATTCTAATACGCATGATAGATGTCTAACAACTAATAATATAACGTCTAACTACTATGGAATGTATACATGTAACACGTCTGGTGGACTATATTGTGACTAATAGATCAATTAAAAGCGAAGCTTATACAAAATGAGTATGCCATTTGAGAAGTTGAATGTCTATTAAAATGAGTATACGTTTAAAAGACGAAGCAGTCAACCACTGTCTGTAATATACATTTAGATAGTAATTTAATAATATACAAATTATAGAAAACAAAGCATGGTATACAACCACACAATCAATTAGCAAACTATTTCGTAAGTTAGCCACTACTAAACATACTGCTATTAGTGATGGATATCCACAAAATAATTTAGAGAACTACAAAAAATGTATAAACGTCTTTAAGAGTGTATAAATGTCTACCAGAGACATCGCGTCGTACCGGTCGTTGTATCCTCCTCCTCCGCCGATGTCTCAAATCCCTCCACCTTCTCCGCCGTTGGTACCCCCACTTGTTCCTCTACCACTGCCGTCGTCATCGCATCAACCGTACCCGTAACCCATAATCAAGAGAAACCCCCAATTAAAAATACCATAATTCTTATAAATCTATAAATTGAAGATGACCCAAGATTTTACTCTCATGGTCCAACAAAAATCAGATTCAGAAACCCAGAAAAAAAGAAGAAAAATCAAAACTTAAAAGATCATGAAATTGAACCGAAGAAAGAGAAAGAAGAAAAAGCAAAAAGAGAGAGAGACGTATCAAACACAGAAGAAGCTTTTCTTCAAATCAAATGAGGGGTAATTTAGTAAAAAAAAAGTGAGTTGTACACCATAAAGTGGACGGGTCCATGAAGCTAAATATTTATCCAAATGGGTATATACAACACAAATTTTCATGAATTATTTGTGTAATTAATTTAATAAAAAGAAGTGGGAAAAATCAGAGTCAGAGTAAGACACTGTGGTACGGAAAAAAATAAATACTATAATGAAAGCCATATTTTATGGGAAAGAAGTTTAGCTGCTTTAATCACGCCTTTAGAGATCCTCATTTTAATATTGTCTCCTATTTTCTTAAGTTAATCTGTTTTCTTTAAGCACAATGAAATGTTTAAAGTGAAGAGCGTAAATAAACTGAGAGTAAGGTTTTCACTGTTAAGACAATTTGTTAAATTTTAACTATGGCCAAATACTAGCTTGTTGATTAGAAGTAAAAATAAAGTTACATCTTTGAAATTAATTTAGAAGTTTAAGTATTCAATTAATTCAAGTTTTTAAAGAAAATACGAAATTAGTTGTGGTGGAGCAGTCTCTTTACAATCATATACTTTTAATCTATTTCATAGGTCTATTGGAGTTTGATCAAACAATACCATACACTTATGATCCATAAAGTCTTGGAAAAGTGATGATGTAGATGA
>OVAF01001126.1:0-25634 GCA_900406245.1 Odontarrhena argentea | reverse complement strand
ATATTTTCAAATTAAAATTAAATAATCCAAAAGTTATTTTCAAACGTATAAACAGATCTAAGAACCTTAATCGGCTGGTTTACTCTTCAATGGTCAATTACGAAGGAAAATAAAAGTCTAGGGTATAATACAGAGAAAAAAAAAGTTCGTGACATAAATTATGGAGTCAAAAAGTCTGGGGCAAAACAGCTTTAGTGGCTATAGTAGGGGGTGATATAGAGAGTCAACCCTTGTCGAAAAGCAAAATATTACAGGAAAAATCCGCTTTATTCGATATAGTATATGATTTATGTATGCAACCCATAAATATATGAATTTAGCAATTACTTATTCACTATGGTAACCTATGTGAATTTCAATTCTAAATGAATCCGACATCAGGACGAATGATTATCCGTGGAGATTATTTATCACTAATTAGTGATGTTTTCCTTTATAATGTCTCAATTAAAACCGCCAATTAATTAGTGAATTCACTAAAATATGAATTTGCCATATTCCAAATTCATTACCAAAACTTATATTACCTAGTGTATTGACCTTGACCTTGTTTTTAATCAACTATTTATTCAGTGATTATGTTGCCAAAAAAGGAGATCATATGTATTTATATAAATAAATACATAATTGTTTCCGTCGCATTAGAGAAGAAATTTATAACACAAAATATGACGACATTTCTTTACAAGACTTTATGCATGGTGATTGCTCTTGCTGTCATCCTCACGATGTCAGGTAAATCTTTTCAATAACTAATTAGAAGCTTCTCCTTTTTGAATGAAACGATGTATTGAGAATTCAAATGTATTTGGTAATGAATATAATTTTCATATATAGGTTCAGAAGCAAGAAGTGAAACAAACGGTCCCTTTTGTCCCGGTCGAGGGATATGTGAAGCGAGAGCCAAACCCGGTTGTGGTGGACTTTGCTGGAATTTAGGATATCGTGGAGGAAAATGTGTAACACCAACACTTTGTTGTTGCAACAAAAAAAAAACTTATGGACATTTTGGTGTACCACCTAGTACCGATTGATTTTTGTTTTTCCGTAATTTGTTTTTACTATAGCTCGACTTCAAATTTGCATTATGGCATTTACAATATAACTATGTCTTATCTATCATTGATTGTCTTTCCTTTTCTCTCGTTTTTCCTTTGAATGGTGAATTCATCAATAGTTTGGAAAGGAAAGTCCTTCATTAAAGGACAAATNATTTTTAAAAAAAAAAAAAAAAAAAAAAAAAAAGAAATCATAATTTTTTGATATCATGTCAAATTTAAATTTATACTAATAACTAAGCCTCATCATATATTTGGATAAGTCGAAGAAACTGAGACGTATAAATGACTCCACTCATTTGGTTCTTCTAAAGTACTTTATGGATTCAATTTGAATTATATAATAATTGAACACTCCTATTTGGTTGATATAAAGTCCAACCAAAAACTAAAAAGCTGTTCCAAAAATTGTGGGTGGCCAAAGATTTTAGGGACTTAAAAACGTCTTGTGCTGAAAATCCTAAAGCATGATTAAGAATAGCATAAAGACATAACTCATCCTAGGCAAATCCAAATTTTAATGACGGGTTTAGGAAGATTGAATGAGTAATTTTGTCTAACCATATGTTCTCTCCAAAACTCCAATAGAGAGATGACAGAGGAACTGAGGCCAAAAATAAAATAAAAATCACCAAAGCCACTCTATGTAATCCAACTTAACACTACATAAATCTTAAATCAAACCTAAGTGAAAAACCACAACTACGCTGCTTGTCTTAAAACAATTCTACATTTCTACTGCCAAAACGCAACTGCAACCACCACTGCTTACCTTCCTTCCTTAAATTACATAATCATAATTCAAAAGAGAGGCGCGAAAGTCTTCACAAGGCAACACTCATCGCTTCCTCTTCTTACCAGATTTGCTCTGACTTCCCTGAGCCTTGCCTGAACTGGCTGCTTTCCCTTTCGCCGATGTTTCTGGTGCCTTTGGTGTCTCTTCTTCAGATTCTGACTCCACATCGCTCTCCTTCGCCTTGGAAGAAGGTGTAGAACCCTTTCCTGCTTTGCCCTTTGCTGCTACTGCTTTGCCCTTGGCCGATGGAGTTTTTGCAGGTCCTGACTTGGATTTTGAAGCAGTTGCCGTACTCTTGGACGGCTCTTCCTTTTTCTTGGCTGAACCTTTGGATGTGCCAGAGTCACCTTGGTCCTTTGATTTTCCAGATTTTGATATCTCTTTCTTCGACTTGCTGGTTCCTGATTTTGCACCAGCTGATTTACCAACGGTTTTGGGGTTTTCCTCTTCCTCGCTCGACTCTTCAGAGCTGTCCTCTTCTTCTCTATTAGCTTCCTTTGAATCCTTTGGTTTGCTCTCTGTTTTTTCATCCTGAGCCTTCTTGCCAGACTTGGAAGCCGGAGCAGCTTTAGACTTGCTTGATCCAGCTCCACCACCCCTGAAGAAACCAGAAGTAAAGTTGCTACTCAGTACATAATTCTCAAGAAACTTCCAACACTTTTAAACTAATTGCTTTCAGTTTCACTTACTTTTTCCCTGATGTGTCCGACTTTGATTGCTTGCCAGCCTTAGCTTTCTTCTTCTGGGGCCTGCATGAAGAATTAATAAGCTTGGTCATCACAAGAATGGCAAATCATCTCATATCTCGCTATTTTTTCTAGTGCCACACACACCAGAACTTGAAAAGCAACACTTACTCTGTAGAGGCTTCTTCATCATGACCTGTCTGATCAGCAGCTTCTTCATCCTGCTGACATAAAAATGTAAGGTACTGCATTCAGAAAAAAAAAGAAAAGAGAACAAAACAGGTTGGATAAATGAAATATAATGGCCCCCACCTCTGATCCTTCTTCATCCAGAAAATACCACTTCTGTTTCTTAAGATTTAAGTTTTCTTGATCTCCATCATCATAGCAAACCTTAAAAACGAATATACATGTAAAACATACCATAAAATGACCTTAATCAACACTCGATAAGCTAATGGTTCAGGGCAAACAAACAAGACACCCAAAAAGTTATCCAGGATACTAATAACTTTGGACTTACCAAATGTTTCTTCTTAGTAGAATCATATGACTTGACCACACCATTATAATACCTGCGGCAAAAATTCAGTATTCATTTACAAGGCTGGACAGCAAAGATGCAACTATGTAATGTGGTTAGTCCAGATCCAGCAGCGTTTGAGTATTTATCATATATAATTCCTAAGAAGAAAATACAAATTTCTTACACTCGGTCCAAAGGCCACCAGACTCTGACCCTCGACCCAACTAAATTATCATCATGGTTCTGGAGCTCAGATGCCTGCCAAGGAAATGAATCAGTATGAAGTAGGCTACAAAAATAACTCATACAGAGCACATGAACCAGTGCGTTTAAAGGCTAAAACTATATATACATGTCTAAGAGAGGGGAACGGACAGTAGTTCAAGAGAAATATGTCTCCAACATGAAGGTAACAAAATGCACAGAAACTTGCAATTGGTAAAACATGATTCTTTCCCTGAATTGCTTTAGACGACAACTACTGTAATAGGCAAAATAACGAGAACATACCTTTTGGTTGCCTAGACTTCGTTTTCTCTTTGTGTTTGTACTAGGACTTTCTTCTACCTGTTGCTTCACTTCTTTCTTTGACTTTGATGCTGACTTTCCAGAGGAAACAGCTGGCTGAAACACAATTAAAGGATATCAGTAACAGTACAAGAACAGGGGAAGTCAGATAAGGATCAAATCAATATAGGTCAGGGAACAACTTACTTTCTCATTATCACCTGAAGAAGTGTGTAATGACTCCTCATCCACGGCTTTCCCACGCCCTGGCTTTTTCTTTTCCTCTTTTGGTTTGGAGGATTCTTGTACATCATCACTCTCAACAGCCTTTTTCTCTGACTGCTTTGCTCCTTTTGTCTCAGAGGTACTTTTCTTTGAAGGGGGAACAGTAGATTTGGCTTTACTTGAGGAAGCAACCTTCTTTCCCGACTTTTTTGTCACTTTAGCTTCAGAAGTATTTGGTTCCTCAGAAGTTTCTTCGGTAGCACTAGCAGCAGATGGTTTGCTTTCCTTGGTCGAGCTATCCTTATTCTTCTGGTTGGCAGTCTTCTTAGAATGACTTTCCTCAAGAACATCTTCAGTCCTAGACGGAGAACTGACAATGGCAGCTTCTTCTGCTGATGTCTTTGATGGCAAATCCTGAACAGTTGATTTCTTCACATTTTCAGACTCAGTGGTGGCTGTAACAGATGAAACAACAGGAGGAGAACTTGACACATCCTTGCTTTCCGGGAGTGCTCCCGTTTCAGTGCCCTCTTTGATATCTGAAGTTTTTGAAGAATCCACCTGTTTGACAGAACTAGGTTGCTTTTCTGTTTCCTTAATCTGATGTTCAGAAACAGGCTTCTCTTCAGAAGTATTATCCACATCAGTGTTGCTAGGATTATCAACTTGTTGCGGCTCATCGTTTGCATTCGTATCGTCTTGCTTCTTCGTAGACTCAGTATCAACTGCAGAATCATTTTGTTGCGCAACACCATTGCTGACTCCAGACTTACCAGATTCATCCTTAGGTGCATCAGTTTGCTCAGGGGTAGATATTTCTACTGCTTTCTGTTTATCCTGCTAAATTGAAAAACAAAAACAGTCAAGAATCTACTAGCAAATATAAGAAAGACATCTATCAGTTATTTTTTTCACATATTCACAAGTTTTCAAGAGTTCAGTGCAGATTTAAGGGATAAAGAAACATGCCTCTACTTCTGCTTCTTTGGTTAAATGATCTTGACTACCCTGCAGGGGTGGAATAACGGCATAAGAGCAAGTGTAATGTAACTGGATGACCAGCATAATCACCAAAAGTTGAGGCAGTGTAACAGAAATACAGGTGAGAAATAAAACCAGTTGGATAGAGAAACAGGCATACCTCTTTTTCACTCGCAACAAGTTGGTCCTGCTGCAAAGCACTGAATGTCCCTTGACATATCGAAGTCACTACGTTACTATACTTATCTAGAGAGACACCCGACGATTTCACTGCTTCAGTCAGATACGTTTTGAGCTTGCTAGCACAGTTACTGAGAACTTGTTCTGCCAATCTCCGTGATATATGGGGAACCTAAGGACATGTTATAAGAGTTAGTAGAAGAGCACTGGAAACTAAATTAGTAAGACCATCAATGCATCACCTCATCATCCTTTTTAACATAATGAAGAATTGGTGAAAGCATCTCTGGAGGTATATCCTCGCTTTCTTCTAAAACAAGGGTCATAATGTTCTCCATAGATGAAAATACATTCCCTGGGTGACTTTCCCTGAAGAAGAAAACAGATTCATTATCAGAAAAACGTAATATCGGATGGAAGCTTGAAGATGCACGGTGCAAAGTAAAACAAGACACGAAAACAGCAATCAGGATGAACAGTCTGCTTCTGACGTTAATAGTCCCCAAATAGTTTATCTCATGTGCTGAGTGGTAACAACAGCATCCACAAATCAAACGTAAAAAGGAATAAAGGAACCTTAAAGTAGAAGTTAAGAAACTTGCATCAAAATATATCTGTTGCTCAAGTACCTTATAGCCTTCAGGAAATGCCGGAACATCTCAATAAGAAGTGCATCACACTCAAGATCCAACATCACAACACATGATCTGACCTTAGCCACAGTTTCAAGAATTGAGGTCCTCTTATCATAGGAGCGACTAGATTTTTCAAATAGGTTTTCAAATGATGATACAATTAACTTGAATACTTCCTGCACATATAGAGAACAAAAGAGAGACAATCAGCATTATGCTAATTTCCTCAAGAAAAACTAACAAACAATAACATACCTTCATCTGATCATCTTCATAAGGAGCATCTGGAGCAGTTATTCTTGTAATCTCACTGATGCAGGCAGCGACTGCAACTTTCACATCGACGTCTGAATGCTTGAAGAGCTTACCAGCGACTAATGCCTTCATCAATGGAGTCAGGGCATTCTGCATTGATTCGGGAGGTGATTGTTCGACCTCTGACAGGCAGAGAAAAAGTTTCTACAGAAAAATACAAAAGGAATATCAACAACAACAACCCCAAATCACAGCATTCCCAACACACACTTGAGTCTGAATTTAACATATGCATCACCATTCAAGAAAACCAGCTCAGATAAACTTCGAAAAGCTGAAAAAAATTTACAGATAAACTTTTTCTTCATCATACTTATAGTACAACAAAAAGAAAATCGATGAATGAACTTATGGTACAAACGTCATTCTCCAACAATGATCTAAAGATTCAGAAAGTCATTTCTTTTAACAGTTATTACGGCAAAGGCATCCCCTTTCAATGTTTGAACTCCAAATCAGATATACATATATGCTCTAAACTGTTAAAAAAGTTAAAACACCTGCTATTCCTCACGACCTTGTGAACCATCTAAGTGGAAATTACTAAAGAACTGTTCAGACAGGGGAAATTAAACATAACAGCAACAGAAAAAACAAGCCCCCTAGGTTCATATTCAGCTTGCTAGATGAAGCCAATTCAATTAACACAGCCTCTGTAAATACCATCTATATCCTCTTACTAAGGAGGATTTTCTAGAAAAATCAATTCGGAACAGAGAAAGCACCCTATGCAAGATCTAGACTACATTGCGTAGATTCACAGAGCCAAACTCAGCAACAACAATCAAACCCAATTCCAGAAACCAACACCAAACACATGCACACTCTCAACATTGCGCAAAGCCAATGAAAGAGGGAATGGTCAAGGAGAGCTTACGTCAAGGAGAGAAAGAAGCTCATCGACAGAAGAAGGTGGGTCAATAAGCTTTCCTCCAGCTTCGAGAATCTGATTCTCAACCACTTTCTCAGAAGCCGACATCACTCCTTCTCCTTCTTCTTCTTCCTCGTGCGTATCTACAATTAGATCTCTTCTTCAAACCCTAGATTCGAGACCTACAAACTTCACCGCATCAACCTCGAAATCGATTCCAGATATAGAAAGAGATTGAGATTTAGGCGAAGAAGAACACTGAAGAAGAACACGCTAGGGTTTTCTCGTCTCTCTCAATCTTAACAGTTTACAGAAAAACGCTAACCAAAATAAAAATGTAAAGAAATGTTTTTATCTCTGACGAGAGAACCCTTAAGCGCCGTTAAAAATGTTACATATAATCTCTAGAAAAAAATTTAATAGGAAGTATTTAATATTTTTTTGGGTGTACGGCGATTTAATATGTTGGTCGTCTTTGAATTTAATTTTTTGTTTCTCTTTTTGGGGTTTTGAAAAAAATAGGAATCCAAAAATCAAGGGAATCCAGTAAGAGTTTGAGATTTCTTTCCTTTGCTTCGGATTTCACCTTAGATTTTTTTTTATTGATAATATTTGGCTTTCAAGTCCGCTTTTGAAAATATATTTTTAAAAATTTACTTCTTCCTAATATTTTTTTAGACCAAATGTAAACACTTAAGAGTGGTCAATAAAAAATAGTCACATGAGACACATGAACGTTATAGATAAATGATAAATAGATAAATAAATAAATAAAACATAGATACTTAAAAGCCAGATTATCAATAAATGACGATTAATAATGCGTATTATTTTTGTTAGAGAATTATATAGATTTACAAAATATAATAATTATATATGTATATGGATTAGAGTGTTTTTTTACTATACCATGTTTCAAGTCGTTTTAATTTTAGAATTAGTTTATTCCTTTTCTCCTAAGGTAATATTATATATTTAGCCTTTTATGTTTCTTAAATATATTTTAGTAATTTGGATTTAATGTATATTTTTGGTAATTTGATTTTCATTTGCTACTAAAATGTTTGTTGAGAATTCAAATATGCCGCGTAACATAACTTTTTCCGTTATTTATTGATTTAGTTTTAGTTTTAGAAGAACAAACTTTTAATTTGACAAGGACTATAATTTAATTGTATAGTAGAACCAAATTTATGTGTGGAATCCCTTTGGTCAGATGTTTATTAATGTTTCTATACCACCAAATTTAGGGTTCGAATCATAAAGATGAGATTTATTTAGAAGTACGCATATTGATGGAAGATAGCTTCTGGAATATCGGTTGTTTTATCTGTGTAATAATTCATCATAATTTGTGATAAAATGATAAATTAGATGACAAAAAAAAATTTATTTAACTTTTACAATTTTTTATTGAGATAGTTTGCAATCAACTAATCTTTACAAACATATATAGTTTTGAGTAAATTTAATTATACATATGTAGATAGATTCAACATAAAATATATTAATAAAAGACTCAAAGATTTTAAAAGAATGGAAATTGCAATTGTAGAGAGAATTACTTTCTTTTAACAATACATTCAAAGATAAATTAACAAATTTGGATTTTGTAACTAAATATAATAAGTTAGCAACAAAAGGCTTAAAAGTTAAAATTATAAAATAAAAATAAAATTTGCTCAGCTGGCAAAACAAAAAATTACAATTGTAGAGACATAATGACAAAATGCAATATTATACTTTTTGTTTACTACATAGGCTTAATTATATGATAGCCATTAAAAACATTACAACTTTTGTATTTGCCATTTTCTAAGTTAGACTTTTGTATTTGCCATTTTCCTTCGTGGAGCCTGAAGTTGTGTTTCAATCGTGGAGGCAGAAGACAAAACCTTTGAACATACTATTATCAAGGAACAGTTAGTCATTTCTGTTAACTTATTATTGAATTGGGGATTCTGTATGGGCTAATAAAAGGGAATGGTGAATCTTCAGAGGAAGAGAGGAAGAGCAAAATAATGGAAGCGTTCGGCATGTATATTACAGAAGGAGAAGAGTGGAGAAGAGTTTATCACTCTTACAAGCTTGAGAATGATGCTTACGAAGCTTGGTGAGTCAAGAACTACTGATGATTGCGTAGTGATGACCAAAGCTTTTGATCTCAATGCTGGTGGAGTTCTAAGTTTTGATGAGTTTGCCCTTATGATGCAATAAGACTCAACCCTTCCAATGCCTTCATTGTTGTTGTGGCTCTTGTTTCTTCTTTTAAGTTTTGTTTGATTGCAGTAAATATGACCTTTCAAGCAAAGAACACTACTGTTATTTTGGTCATTCCAAATGTAAAACTTGTTTGTATAATCCAAATTGAAGGGGACATTTTAAGCTGAAACATAAATTTTAAGTGATGAGCTTCAAGACGAGCTCAGCTTTAGTTCATTACAAAAAATACTTCATTGTGTTATCTACATGAATCCTATTTCACTGTGCTTCTAATATGTGTTACACAAAACCTAAATCTCAGAGCATCATCCATCTATACGGAAAGAAACACAACCCATGAACTGCTCTCCTCTTCCCTTGGACTGAAATTCAGCTAATGGGATGTTGAACAAGCTTATCTAAGACGTTCCAATATATCAGAGAAGAAGGTTTAGTGTGAATCGCCCTTTGCACCCATTTTTCAGGGCTTTGATAAGTTTCAATTAATCCCCGAAGTGGTTTCAGGTCTGGAAGTAAACCTCTGCAGGTCTCTCAACTAGTATTGTAGCTTCATCTCGTCCACAGAAATCCCCCCCAGTTGTGAAACCGTAATGCGATGACGTCATAAAATAATGGATTCCCTTATTGTTCATTTCACGCGCGGCTTTGACGGGGTATAACGGACCTAAAATTGCCAAATATTTACACTGTTTGGTGAAAGATAATGAAATGGCATATTGAAAAGTAAGTTGGCCATAATGGCACTGCATATAATTTCCCTACTATATAAGCATGATAACATTTTTCAAAAAGAAAAGATAAAAAATAATAACATTACGAGGTTTCCTTTGAAAAGTTGTGCAACGGGTTCATACCACTCTGACATAGTGACATTAGAATAAGAATAAAAATCATAGAAAGAGACATAATGACAAATGGAACTGTATCTTAAATCTACACCATTATAATGGAGTTTTGCAAAATTAGACATTCATCCAACAAATTTTAATTAATGAGTATGTATAGATTGTAGCANTTTTAAAAAAAAAAAAAAAAAAAAAAAAAAAAATAGAGAGAATATTGTCATCCACCACCACCAAGCTAAGACCAAGCTAACTTTTATCTTTTATTCCCATTAGAAGATTGAATTGATCATTTTTTTTTATTAGTTTGTATTCTCTGGTTAGGCTAAAATTTTTTACCTCTTAATTACTTTCTAGCTTCACTATATTTATATAACTTGATTTAATATTTTTTTTTTTGCTTTTTTTTTTTTGATTGGCCTACTTTTTTTTCATCGGTTTTTTTTTTATTTAATATTTTTATTTTGCTAAACATAACTTTTTGTGGTTTGAATTAACAAAATGATACGGAAAATTAATAAAACACGATGTCATATATACACTACACATAACATATATAAATAATATAGTTTTTCTATTTTTCACTAAATCATAAAGTCTCAAAATTAAACCTTAAACTCAATTCTAAATTGGTTTTTTTTATAAATCTATAATGTAGACTTCTTTTTTTTATCAACCAATCTATGATAAAACTCTGATGACCGAAAGTACGATGGTTAAAGTGATGACGACGAAATTGTAGAAGATTTAATCTGTTCTTTTTGTTGTATCGATTGTATATGAGATCTCATGGTTATCAGTCGTTTATGGTTTTCCTCATCAATAATTTCAAGACCCTTTGTTCGGAAATAATGATGATTTTGGGGCTTCTAAGATTGAGATGAGTACTCGATTGGAAGAGATTACAAAGGAATATAGTGATTCATCTGATTTATGTGAAATATAATTATGAAACATTGTTGCGATTTAGTAAACAAGTTCGAGGATCGAAAGATTTGCTTAGATTGAATAATTTATGGAAAATATGGTAGAAATCGCATTTGAGTATTTGAGTTGAACAAATTGGGATTATTAACGTAATAATGAGATCTTGTATCGTTGAATGATTGGTTATTTGATGATTGATAATATATATTAGTCCGTTTTAGCTACTTAACATTTGAAAGGTGCAAGTATGCAAATATACAATCAAATAAAATTTGAATTCTCCCCTAAACCCCAACACAATTAATAAAAAGAGAGTTGTATCAGATACATGAAAACTGGACTATAAGTTTATTGCATTTTTTCTTGTAAATCCTTGTCAAAGGCACAGAGTCCAACGCAACAAAGAACAATGTGCACCACAAAACAAGGTATTCCAACGCATAGAGCGAGTATGGGAGAAATAAGATAGATGAAAAAGAACACAAGAGCAAGGCCAAAGACATGACTCCCACATTCGACCATGAAGAAGCCCAAAGCCGAGGGTGCTCCGGGCCCAACACTAGCAGCATAGATGTAGAAGAATAACAAAACATATCCTAGAATTTGCTGGTCTAGATTTGTAGGAATATTACTAAATTTAACAAAGAGGAACGTTGTAAGACCAGACAAAACGATGAGTATGTGCATGATGACGATGTAAAGAATTTGCTTACGAGACCTGTCATGCCAAAAATAAAGATACAATCGGACATTAGTTAGAAATCTTTCAAGACTGAAGTACAATAATATATAGTGTTCGGGTTTGGATATTGATCCTTATTGGCTATTAAAGCCTGAGTAAAACTTCGTGATTTGTTTAAGGTCATTATTAGATATTCAATTTGGGACAGCAGGACGAGATCATCTTAAGAATTCACAAAGGCGATAGTTAGAAATCAAATAACCATAGAAACCACAAGAAAGAAATGAATATTACACTAACCATATACAATTCGCCATCGATTTGTCTTCTCCTCGGTGTCAAATCTTCCCTTCGGTGTATACACAAAATTATATACAATCATACCAACTTGGATAAGGATTTGTAATGTCTTTCTGTTTAATTCCGTTAATTTATCTTGTATCTTTTATTCATTATTATCTTTAATTAATTCACTTGATTTGAGATACATAAACCACATGAAAATTGATACATGGATCTCGGTTCCAATTCGAATTTGGTCTTTAGTAAAACCGTTTATAAAGTCTAAAGGATATTTTCAGAATTACGTACGTGGCTTGTTGATTTGGTGTTAAACTAATATATCTCTACACCTCCATCTACCAAGATAGATTTATAAAAAATCTTCAAAAGAAGGATGTTTTCTCCTGTCACTTATCGGACTGTTGGGCATAAAACTAAAATACATTCAGCACTAACTTCTCCTCTAAAAAGACGTGGGAGCATATTTGAATGTATACACATGAATGAAACTCTTTTTTCCTACGTTGTGTTCGTCTAGTGACCACACTTCACATCTNCTCTAAAAAGACGTGGGAGCATATTTGAATGTATACACATGAATGAAACTCTTTTTTCGTACGTTGTGTTCGTCTAGTGACCACACTTCACATCTCACACACACACCATTAATCACAACGCCAAAACCATGATAAATGTCTAGAGAGACCAAACGGGGTTGCAACATCCAAGGCTGTCGAGCCCAATAAGTTATTGGGCTATAGGTCGAGCGCAGCCCAATCAAAAAGAACAAAGTCGAATCCAACCCGAAAGTTCAGAAGCCACTCACAGTTTAACACGTGTCACTAGTGAATGTTAAACGAAATGCTATTGCTACCCCCCACAGCAGAAATTTACCCAGAGAGTTAAATGTAATGTATATTTTGTAAGCGTTTACAACATATTATATATTTTAAAGAGTGTAGATACAAAAAAAGATTTCTTTTCTCAAATAGTATAAAGGAATACTGTTATAAGTTATAACTTATAACTCGTATCGATAAATTTTACAAGTGAGAGGCTTTTTACGTGTGCAAAATGATAACGACGGATATAAATAAAAATCTGACACGCATGTGTTCTTGGTAACTAATAATGTCGGGATAATAAATGATTATAAGCATTTGAGGAAGGTGACTTGGTGACTTGGTGACTTGGTGACTTGGTGACTTGGTGACTTGGTGACTTGAAGAAGGTTCTTGTAAAAGTCTTGGGTGATTGCTCCAGTTCACATTCTTACGGACCAAGACACCGACAAGTTTAAGCTGGTTCATAAGTAAACACTCTTAACACTAACCAACAGTGTGAATGTGGCATATTTAGCTCACTAAAAGTCTTGCCACTGACTAAAATCATAATCAAAATCAGAGATTTTTACATTACCTGCCTAAAATCATGAGGGGATTTAGATTCTAAATTGGTAAATAGTTAAGTCGTACAATGATTCCATGATTACCACATTTTTTTTGTTTTGAAATTTTGATTGACATTGTATGGGTTGCCTGCGTAAACCACCCCGTACTATGTCAACTCTTGCTGAGACCCCCTGTACTATTTTGTTCTTTGATAAACATCACGAACTAATAGGATGAATCATTTTACTACACAAACTTTATTTTGTCTCGTCGTATAACCACCTTAAATCGAACCGGTGCTAAACCAGAAAATTAGCGTTTTGAAATCACGTTTTGATATTAATTAATTTGTTAAAAAAAAAATTAAAAACACGGTAAATCAAACACGATACTAGTGACAAGTTAGTGTTTTTTTAATTTGATTTACCGTGTTTTTAATTTTTTTTTTTAACAAATTAATTAATATCAAAACGTGATTTCAAAACGCTAATTTTCTGGTTTAGCACCGGTTCGATTTAAGGTGGTTATACGACGAGACAAAATAAAGTTTGTGTAGTAAAATGATTCATCCTATTAGTTCGTGATGTTTATCAAAGAACAAAATAGTACAGGAGGTCTCAGCAAGAGTTGACATAGTACGGGGTGGTTTACGCAGGCAACCCACATTGTATAGTATGTTGTTTGGTATATGCATGAATCTTGACCAATCATTTTTTTTTTGCTAAGTAAGTAGTTCTAGATTCAAATCTCATATACCCCTTAGATCCGGATCAGCCGTTAATAAAGTATTCATTCCAGCTATCACTCGATCTCTTGAATTACTCTAGAGTCTTGTATTAACTCGTCATGAATTTATGTCTCTAGGTTGATGTTATAAAAAATGAGTGGGAAAATGACTCCGATCATATAGATAGAAGAACTATTTTTGCTTATAATTAATACAATGATAACTAGAGGAAATTAAATGGCAATAGACATGTATATTAGCCCATACATAGCTAGATTGATAGAGAGAGAGAGGTACAGCCGTACAGGTAGTGCAGTTTTATAAGACTTTAGTAGCCAAAGAAGAGTGTTCCACATTACATTTTAAATCCTTATCAAACTCAAATAAAATAGACTGCCTTTAATGAATTCATCTACACTCCCACATGTCTCTCCCACTTTTCATTTATTATCCTCCTAATTTTTTAGATGTTAAACCTTTTTTTTTTTTTTTTTTCAAATTTTGGGACCATTCTCAAAAACTTATAGGATTTTTACAAAGTAGAAACCTACGATCCCCAATTATTTCATATATATACTCAAACGAACTCTGATCACATCTCTCGGAGTTTGCTAGGTGGTACCACCTCATAAGAAAATATTTACACCATAATATAAGAGTCGAACAAAAAAGAAAACTGATAGAAAAAGCTAACAAAAGTTTATAACTTTATAACATAACTTTCACACTAACCCTAGTAGACCAAGTGGGTTTTTTTTACTTTGAACAAAACCACTAACCAAAACCAAAAAAAGTAACTCCACATGAACAACACAATGTGACCCATTTGTACGTTGCATAGTACTAATACTACGCATTATATTAGATTCTGTCTCTGGACATTTGTCGTATACCTTCGAAGCTGATTAGATCTGTCCAAAGACTCTTTTGTTTTTATCTCCTCCTGTTAACTCACCTCAGAGTTTTTCTCCCTTTTAATGTTTTGTAGAAATGGTACATAGTGACACCTACATTTCATAATAATTCTATATTTATCATAAAAAATTGAAGTCATGAGTTACAAAAAAAAATCTCTCGCTACAAAACAAAACAAAAAATGTAGTTGGATCCACTCAACTAATTCTCCACGCCTCCACATTGTTTATTCAGGTAAACGCTATTTATATATTCGAAAGAAACACCAACACAACCATAAACTATTGTCTCTAAAGATTCCAAAAAACTCTAAATGGAAAAATAAAAAGAACCTTATTTTAGAAGAGAAATAAAAACACAAAACCATAAATGCAAAGACAAAGAGTGGACCAAGCCATACTTGAAAAAGAGGAAAATGACCGACACATTGGTAAAGAAAAATGGGGCGATTTGGTAATTTTCAGATTTTAGCTATGTGGGTGGGGTCTCGAGGAAGACTAAAAAAACTAGTGAAGCATGTGATACACTTACACAATGCCCTTCTCTGGATTTACATTTAAATGCCACTGTCAGTCAGTGAGAGACAGAGCATCAAATCATGAGTAAAAAGTTAACTAAACACTTATCAATTATCATCATTGTCATTTGTCATAATCTACTTAACTTATTCTAATCACCCAATATGACTAATGATCAAAAAAAAGGACTTACATTTTGTTTTCAAAAGGGGAGGCTTTTTGAAGTAGAGGTCAAAGTAAGGGACTTGAAATGCTCTGAAGGAACAAAGTCTTGTGGAAAATTAGCTCTCTTCACGATTCTCTTCATGTTACTCTGTAAACTCTGTTGCACTAACTGTTTCACGGCTTTCTTCTCTTCGCTCATCATCAAATCGTTTTCCTCGTGGTCCAAACGGTTGCTTCTGCTTCCGTAGATTGGTGCGGATAAAGCTCCGCATGATCCTGTACTATTATCCATGACTTGCTTCCCTTTGTCTACTCTAAGACATTCTAGTATCCTCGAGGCTCGTTTTTGAGCTAATGCACTTCCTAAAAGGGTTAATTCGAGTAGTGATGATTCGATTCCTACTTCAATCATTGCTTGTCGATCTCCGTACCCCTTGTGAGCCATCAACATTAGAACGTAAGTCGCTTTTTCTTGGCATCCAGGAGAATCAGTCCAGTTTAGTACATCGATTAAAATCGCGAATGCGTCGGAGACTAAACCAATTGCTTTTCTTCCTTCCGGAACTGCCACAACATTACTCAAGATAGCGAGAATCCTCTCGCTCACTTCCATATCTCCCAATGTGCTCAAGAGAAACTTGATTAAATCGGTTTCGAGAATGAATGAAACATTTGGTTGATAGATTGAAAGGTTGTAAAGAGCTCTCAAGGCATCTTCTCTAGCTTGAGAACTACTCGTTTCATCCACATTCTGTAACGTTTTCACCAAGAAAATGATTGCTCCGGAAGAACCAATGATCGGTTTATTCGAGTCTAAAGCGCTTAACCCGAGGAAATTAGCAACCACAGCTTCCGCAACTGATTGATCAGGAGTCTTTGGAGACTCAATCAACTTTAACATCTTGTGAACAGCTCCTGCTTTAACAATAGCTGCTTTGTTCCTGTAAAAAAAATTTACAAAAAGAGTGAAATAAATGCTTCAAATTTATGCACATTGTCCTTATTTTAAAAAGAAGCATTGGATAGTGACTCAATGTATGAATCCAATTCAATTTTCGTCGACAAAATCATAATTTATTTCGCCTAAACAAACAAAAAAAAAAACCCAGTAAGATCAAAAACAATTATTTCTAAAATTCGAACTTGCAAGACTAATAAATGAAATGCAGTATTATTAAACACAAACTCCGACTACCGGAGAGATTATGAGCCAAAGATTCGGAACTTTAGCGGTTTATTAAAAAGTAAAGGATTGAGACTTACGCATCGTTTCCGATTCCTAGATTGAGCAGAGCATAGAGCGAAGCGATCTGAGACTCCACAACTCTCGAATCATCATCGATCATACTAACCAACGGCGGAATCGCACCGAGCATGGCCAAAGTCACTCTCGCCTTGGAATCTTCCTTCACCAGCAACCTCACTTCACTCGCCGCCGCTAACTTCTTCTCCTCATCGCCACGCGCCGCCGCTTCTTGTAACTCTCTAACCACGCGCTTCAACAACTCAAGCGCTTCCTCTTTCTTCTTAACCTCAACATCAGCTTCAACCTCAGCTAAATTCAACAGATCGCATAGCTTCCTCGATTCGGAGGCTACTTCATTCAACGCGTCTCCGATCGTGTTCGTTTTCGATCCGCTCGATGACTTCTCCTTCTCCTTCTCCTTCTCTTTCTCCGTCACCGTCACGAAACTTCGATCATCGTCTTCTACTACTTGTTCACGAAGCTCGTTTCGGTAACGTGAGCTGCCTCCGCAACTAACGGCGTCGAAGAGCTTTCTACGGAATGTGGAGGTCCAGAGACGGAAATGGTTGCCGGAAGTAGTTGGAGAACGGTCGAGAGTTAGAGATCCGATGTTGTTCCGGTGACATTTAGCCATTTGTTTGTTTTCTTCGATCTAAACGAAACCTACATTTGCACCCACAAGCGAAGAGAGAGTGTTTTGGGTTTGGGTTTGTTTATTCAGAAGCAAAAACAGAGGAAAATTATAAAAAAAAATGTATCTTCGAGATTAGCGAAGATGTTGACTGTTTGATTTATTCTTTCTTCTCGTTGGGGTTTTAACTTTACCCTAAGAGTCTACCTTGTTTGGATACAGCCGTTAACCAGACCCCGGATAGTTTGTTTATTATTTTATTATTTGATCTATTTTTTATATTTCATGGTTAAAATAATTAACAGAAGTTTTTTTTTTTTTTTTTGAAGCCTTGATTGGTGACGAGTAAATTGCGGTTTTTAGTGCGTTTTTTTGTATTAGGTTACCATTCATGTTTTATCACAAACCGCACTTATTTACACTGTTTTTTGCAAACCGTAACTAATTCGCAGTATACGTTTTTAATTTTCAACCGCACTGCAAACCGCAAATAGTCTATTCCGCACCTCAAACCGCACGTCACCATTCGGAGCCTGAATCTGGAGGTAAATCCATGTCTTCTGCCTACACTAATCTCTTTTGGACCAACTTCCTTTTTTCGGAAATATTTTGTGGGTTAGATGATCAAGTAGAATCGAACTCGGGTCTCGAGATAGACACACATACCCAACCCCAAACCACTGAGAGATCACCACTTGATTAAACATAAGTTAGTTTCTTTTTAAAATTCGCAAACAAAACAATAGAATTGTTTTTAACTTGAACTAAGATTATGTGATATCTTTTTCATCCAAAAATAATAGTGTTTATCAATTTCTAGTATTTAAATATAAAAAATCAGATATTTATAAAAAAAAAAATTATGGAATCACGAAAAGTGTCATTACGTGAGCACATTTTTTCATATATGGATAAAAAGGTCAAAAAGAACTTGTAACGAAATAGACAACGCAAACACCTTTGAAAGTGAGGCAGTCAATGCTAATACTTTTGTACATGATACAGAAGATGAATCTAGACGCAACAAAAGAGATCGCAAAGAAAAACATTTTGGCGAAGATTTCATAATTACAGTTGTAGTACAAAGTGAGTCTATAAGCATAGTTGAAGCCATGAATATATTAGACGCACCTTCTTGGAAAGAATTAGTCAATAGCGAGATTGATTCCATTATGAAAACTCATGTATGAGAAATAATTGATCTACCATCAGACTAAAGTCACTAGGGTGTAAATGGATATTCAAACAGAAAATGAACACATATGGTTTAGTAGAGAAGTACAAAACTAGACTTATGGTGCAAGGATTTCGACAAAAAGAAGGCTATATGCGAAAGTGGCTTTCTAAATGGAAACTTAGAAAATGAGATTTATATGAAACAACCCGAGGGTTATGTCATTCTTGGACATGAAAAAAGTATACAGACTAGTACAATTACTTTATGGGTTTAAACAAGCTCTTAAACGATGACATGAAACTTTCATATACCTAATGATACCAGATGATTCTAGGATCAACGTGACAAATGGATATATTACAAAATTATCAAAATCAGGTATATTTTGTTATGATTATATGGAGATGATATGCTAATAATTATTGGAGAAATAAAACCATCATCAATCAAAACCAAAACCATGTCCAAATGAAAATTTTGACATGAAAGATATGAGACTAGCATAGGTCATTATGGGGTGCGGGTTCACTCTACACCCAATCTCATTATTTTAAAAAGATCTTAGATAAATTTTAAGATATAATCTAATGGCATAGTAAAAAATCATGTAGTTCCTCAGATTCAAGTGACTATAAAAACTCAAGTGAAAGAGTATCACAACTCGTGTATGCACATTGTTTACAAGAAGGGGTTTAAGTGAAACACATTGTTTTACAAAGGAAAAAAAGATAGATACAATAGCCTTAGAAATATTAACGTCTATGAGAAAATTATCAAGACCATAATATGAAACACTTCTGGTTAGCTTGCTTCTTATGTGGATCAAATTTTTAAATAAACGAAGTTTCATTCACCGGTTAAGAAATAAGTGGTTCCATCCCACGAATCCCGATTTTATTGGCAATACAAAAAATATTGTAGAAGATTTTTATTCATATGATCATGCTTTTAAAGAACATGACTTAAGGTAATTAATTAAAGTACATACCACAAAAGATTTTCGGTCTTTGTTAACAACATCCAGTATATATTTAGAGTTAATTAACAATTGTAATTGCAAACGCAATTCTGATTTTGACTTCCAACACAAATACCATTCCCGTTGTACTTTTGAAGACAAGCTGGTATGCATTTCGCAAAACTGCATGGCTCGCCAAGACTTATAGCTGCACTACATCTTTTAATATCCGCTGCACTTGACGAAGCCAATAAACCTAGAAACAAATTCAAGTATATAAGTACTTCAACTTTTTGTAAATCATTTATATACTAAATGAAGAGCATCATTTTTTTTGTATAGATTATAGCCAGTTGAAAAACATAAGCTCAAAAGTATCTTAATCTAGAATACTATGAATAGGTGATGGACGAGATTTATTAATTCTCAAAGTGATCATCATATATCAAATCAACTATCTAATTCATTTAATGATTGTAATCAAACTCAATCACGGTTTCATGAACCCACAGACAAATTTGTGTTTGGTAAATGGTAAGTATTTTCTAGGAGCCCAATCGAATCTTGCTTAAATAAACAAGACATTGATTCCACAAGTTAAATTTGACTTTTATTACATATTTACATGTATTGGAAATACAAGATAAGATCTTTTTTACCTGAGAGAACAAATAAACAGATGAAAAGATACGAACACAATACTTTTGCCATAGCTTGGGAAAAAATTATGGATAATATTCGTCTAATATTCTTTTGTTTGAGTTTTTGTTTTTATTTTGAAAATGAGACAACAAAGAACGTTTATATAGATTTTAAGTGATGAAAGAAACATAAATGCAAATTCTATCTTAGAAACATATTTAATCTATTCAAAATAGTTAGTCAACAATCAAATAATATTTCAAAACAGTTAAGTTGAATAATTAATATAGTTAAATCCCTACATTTTTCTAGATAATATCTCATTAATTATAGCTTTGAATGTTGACCAACACCGAGGGAAGTAATGAGAGAGGACACTAAATTATTCAATATTCCGTACTAGGGGTGTCAAAATGGATGATACAATCTATTTCAATCCATATCCAGATTACGTACTAAATGGATATGGATTAATCCAATCCGTTTAACAAATGGGTTGGATTTATCCATTATCCATTTATCCATATATTTTGATGGATCAAATGGTTATATGGATCAATCCATTAACTCACACAATACATATATCATACACTTTTTATATATATATATATATATATATATATATATATATATATATATATTCAAATTATGAAAATACATTTTAACACTGAAACCATAAAATATAATTTCCTACTATAACCAAAAAATAATATTATATGTTTAAAATCCAAAAATACATATATACCCCACTTCGATTCAAATTAGAAAGTATTTATATTTACATTAAAATTATAAAATTACACTTTAACACAGACTCCTTTGTTCTGCTTTCAACCTCTTTCTTTGACATAAGTTCTCATCATTTAACTATTTTTCATCATTTAACTGTCAATATATGTCTCTGTATCATTTATTCCTCATGGTTTTACAATGAACTTCAGTTTTATTACTGTTTCTTTTCTTAGTTTCAATTCGAATTTCAAGACAGGAAAAGTCATACTCCCTCTGTCTCATAATAAATGAGGTTTAAAGTTTTGGCACACGGATTAATAATTCATTAAATTTTATATTTTTCCTAAATAAAAAAATCATTAATTATTCATTTAAATACATTTTAACCAATTGTAAATCAATCTTCAGAATACGAAAAGTCATTTCGAATAAAAATACATTTAATAGTGCATCGAGAATCGAAAACCTCATCTAATTTGATACAAAAAAAATTCTCTAAAACCTCATCTATTATGAGACAGAGGGAGTATACTTTTTACATTTTTTTATGTTTTCTAGGCATCTTCATTAAGAATACGTGTAAGTGAATTACACAAAGCTCAAAGAATCTAATAAATATCAATTTTATTTTCACTGATGTTATGACCGCAAATATGATCTCTGTGGAAAGTATTATCCAGTTTGATTTTCATGAACACTTTGGAAAATATTTTCATGAACATTTTATAAATACATATTACGTTATACTAGTAGTGATAAAATTGGCTCTAGTCCAATTATAGATTAATTGTTGATCTCATCCTCGTTCAACATTGGTCGAATTTAAAAAAACAATTTTGGTTTGGAAAATCACAATGGACTCTTGGTTAGATTTGGTTATGAAATTAGTATATAATCGTGAAATCTCGTCTAATACTTTTTTTCTTTTTAAAGTTTGTGTTTCCTAAATAGTATTAAGTATTTTTTATGGCTTAGTTAACACAAAAAAAAAAATTGATGAATTATTTAATGGATGATCCATTGGAATCCATCAAACCATTAAAATTGTATCTATCTAAATCAAATCCATTTTATCCATCTATCCATTTAACCATTAATCCATTAGGATGAAAAAATTTCATCCATTAGGATTCATGGATTATGATGAATTGGATCAACCACCACATTTTTATCCATTTTGACACCCATAAATCCTTACTCTCTCCGTCTCAAATTAGATGAGGTTTTAGGATTTTTTTTGTACCAAATTAGATGATGTTTTAGGTTTTCAATGCAAAAGTAAATGCATTTTTATTGTATATGACTATTAGTATTCTGCAGATTGATCTACTATTGGCTGAAATGTGTTTAAATGGATGATAAATACGATTTTTATCTAGAAAAAAAAAATTGCATTCTTAATCTGTATGCAAAAACCTTAAACGTCATCTAAAATGAGACATAGGGAGTAAAATGAAACAATTTATGTATAATATTTCATACATAATGAACGCATAATTTTTGCATGGAAATATAGAACAAAAGTACTTTCTCTGTTTCAAAAAGATAATTTTTTAAAGATATTTGACACATGTTTTAAAAAGATTAATGTTCCATAATAAATACTACAATGTTTAGCATAAGCTAACTAAAAATGCATGAAAAAGTGTAAAAAATTAAATCTGTTTGGAACAAAAAAACTTTCTAGAAAATTCATCTTGAGGAAACGGAGGGAGTATTTATTATCCAACTAGCTTTGTGCCCGCGCTACGCAGCGGGTTTTCATTTTAATATGTTTTTATTTTTCATTTTTATATTTTGAATATTCTTTTTTTTTTTACATTTAATTTTTTTTTTTTTGTATTTTCATCTATATTTTTTGTTATTTAAAGAATTTTGATTTTATGTTAAAAAAAAAAAATTAAGAATTTTCATTTTGAAAACAGTAGGAAATTCCTTTTGTTTTCATATCCATTACCAAAAGACCAAAACAGAGTCCAATCTTTTTGTCATTCAACATTTTCACTGAGTAAAAGATAAGAATAAAATCTTTAATCATTTGTGGTTCAAAAATGCTGAAAAGAAACATAAAAGAGTTTTTCTTTAGAGATGTAAGAGATCTCTTGTATAATGATGAGAAATAGCTAAAGCTCGTGGAAATAAAAAAAATGCAAGACACAGATTTTGTTTAAAAGGACAGATCACATAAAGAATGGATTCAAGCTTAATCAAAACCATCTTTTCACAGAAAATAAAAAACTGTGACATGTGGCTATACTTTGCCTCTCGATTATGAACTCTCAAAATATCCTTTATGCATTTTAAGCAAGTTGACTACAGTCCAAAACTCTAAAAAATCCAAAACCTTAGCTTGGTTTTAATCACATGCTAATTTCTCAATCAGTGCACACAAAATCTATTACAAATGGTAAACCTGAAATTTCTACTAATTACATGATGCAAAGTCTGTATTGAGGAAGTTTTTATCGAGGAAGAACTGGCTTTTTAAGAATGTTAAATTATTGAGTACCACAACTTACAAAAGTTTGAGCCAGAACAGTTATAAAACAGTCAGAAACCATTATTATCGTTTCTCTTCTATACTAAAGTGACTCTCGATCCTAAAAACCTTGAGCCAAGACTTAGGCTTTTCAGTTCTGCAAGAAATCAAAGCGATAAAAAAGCAAAACACCAATGAAACAGCCATCATGGACGCTTCTCCTCTACTCTAAAATGACTCACGGTCCAATAGATCTTGAGCCAAATTCGGTTTTGCAGCGAATCAAGAGATAAACAAACATAAAAGCCTTGACTCACGTGAACAACTTCAATGATAGTTTTAGTAACAACAGCAGCAACTCTCTCCGTGTAATGTCGTCTGGCAACAATCTGATCAAACAACTCACCACCTTCACAAAGCTCCGTAACCAAATGAACATCAACCTCATCCTCATAAGTCTCTTTCAAAGTCACAACATTAAGATGCTCAGACATATGACTCATAATCTCAACTTCTCTCCTAACATCCTCTATATCCACAATTGTTCTCAACTTCTTCTTCAAAATCAACTTACAACCGAATATCTCATCGATCTCTTTGTTCGTACAAAGATACATTACCTCTTGGATCTTTCAATATTATTAGCTTCAACGCTCCTACACCTCCATTGTGGTGAAGACTGTAATCGATTGAGAAAGGGTTTTGCTCTTTTTTTTCCCTTTCTTGGGTTTGTTCTCGTTTTGACCCAATGATCGTGATGTTCCGCAACAATGACTCATGGCTTCAAATTGAGATTTTGGTAAGAGCCCAAATCAAATCTGATGTAGCTTGGGAGATTGATGATAAAATTAAAAGACTGTAAGCTTGTACCGATACTCATTCTTTCTTGTCTCGGTCTCGCCTTTGCCTCTCCTCACTCGCCACCACTTCAACGACTTGACTCTCTTCCACAAAGACCTAGCAACCACACCATACTTCTTCACATGCCAAAATCTCAAAACCTGCGATAACAAAAGCATAGCATACCTGCAAACACATAGCATAGGATCTACGTTTACGAAGATTGTGTACAGCAAGAGAAACCTCGGCTTGACTCAAATCTTTTCCTTCTTTAACCCACTCATCAAGAGCATGTCTCACCCATTTAATATCTTCAACATCTCTATTTTTCCATTTTCAAAATCAAGAACTCAACTTTTCCAATTCCAAATGAAAAACTTAACATTTTCGATTCCCACTTCTCAAAATGTCTCACGGAGACTGAGTGACACTCCCCGATTCCATAACTCAATCTAACAATAACTCCAATCTTATCCCAAGCATCATCGTTGCCACCGCTTCCACCGACAAATTCTTCCACCGACAAATTCTCCCTTTAAGCTCCGGCTAAACCACCACCGACTTATTCACTGCCACTGAAATCTCCCACAGATGTAAGCTCTCCGGCTAAACTTCTCGCCACCGTAGCATCATCGTCATCGATCACATCGCTGTACTAACTCTCGATTTCTGTAAAAAAAAAAAGAGACCCTTTTTTAGTTCGGAAGAAATGAAGAAGAAGATACATTGTGTGTGAGATTAGTCTCTCGGAAATAGNTCGATCACATCGCTGTACTAACTCTCGATTTCTGTAAAAAAAAAAAGAGACCCTTTTTAAGTTCGGAAGAAATGAAGAAGAAGATACATTGTGTGTGAGATTAGTCTCTCGGAAATAGAATTAGAGAACAACATCGGGAAACGATGTTCATTAATTATTTTAAATTTTAAAGAAAATTAATGTTCTGAATGGAGTCAATATGAAAAATAGGTGTTATTTTTCTTAGATGATGTGTTCTAGTGATATGTCATTACGAAATGTTCTTATTGGTTCTAGTTAAAATGTCACACGGGATGATGTGTCAAACTATGGTGAGAGACAAAAGCTTATGTGTCAAGAGATGGTGAGACACAACTCTACTTTTATATAATAGATTTGGGGAAGAATTAACAAGGACCAAGAATGTTTTTAAGGAAAACAATTTATTTCTGAAATTTTTTTTAATTGAATGATTAAAAAGTGTAATTTCATTATGAAATTTAAATACAAAATAAATCATATGAATATTAGTTTAATATCTGAAAAGTAATCTGTTATCAAAAAGTCTCTCTAATATGTCACTACAAAAATGTATGTTTTTAGTGTCATTTATTTTTAAACTTAGCATCATTTTTTAAGTGATACTAGAATTAAAAATGATACTAAATCATATGACACTAAAAAATAAATGACGTTAACTAAGAGTTTTCTTGTAGTGTGTATATATATATATATATATAT